>JAUTBV010114868.1:0-13806 GCA_032361325.1 Lepetodrilus fucensis
TCAACCAATAACTGGCTTGCAAATTTACATTTTCGTGGCTCAATCTTATGTACGTTCGACTGGTGTATGACTAGTTCCAATACATTGGTAGAGTATTACCTATAGTTATCCAGTGGAGATGCCAGATTGCTAATAAATAACTAGCTTTAACTGTGTGATCTAGAGATGCCTTAAAGAGCAATATTTGTGTCTAATCCAGCAGGGAGAGAGTTAATTTCATAGTACATGCATTTACAAGCCAGTGCATATGGGTTAAATATTCCTGATGCAATTTAAGGCATTAATCAATAAGAAGAAAAAAACTAACAGTATTTTTATTCATATTATTGTTTATTTAATATTTTTGGAAAAATGGATGAATATTTGTTTGTTCTTTTTTTTTCTTTTTTTTAAATGCTGTAGTCTTTGCTTGTACACAATTGTACAAGATTTGAAAGAAATACGATGAAAATTGACATGATTGATTGACAGGTATGACATGGATGTACATGGGTGAGCAGCAGGCACCCGTTCCACAAAACATTCTTTTTGTGGAACAGGGTTCTGTTCACAGCATTTTGTGGAACAGGGTTCTGTTCACAGCATTGATTGCACTAATGACTAATGTTGAAATGAAATGAAATGTCACGGTTATTGACAACATCGAGTCTGAAATCTGACACTTGAAGTTTTTATTCCTTCTTATTATTCTTGTCCATAGTAAATAATAATTGGATAAACCTTTTTTTTAAAGTGAATTTTGAATAATTCATTGTGTAGTTTTGTGATACGAGGAAGTTTGAATGATTTAACCTATTTCCCAAAAGCGCCTTTGAAAAATTAATATATATATTTGGGCCATATTCATGTGTATAACAATAATAATAATAATAATAAAACAAATATATACCGGTATATATATTTTTTTTATACAACTATTTATAATAATAATAACAAAAATAATAATAAAAATAATGATAATAATAATAAATTTAATTTAATTTATTGTAAATGTGCCCAATAATTATATTAAATGCATTAAGCCTCTCCATGGTGGGTTTATGTTCAGGTACGGCTTTTCAGGACAACTCAGTTGCTTCCAATAGGGAGAGGGTTAAACCAGACTAGGGCATCTCCAGTTGCCTTCAGCAGGGAAATGGTTAAACCGGACAGGCATCTTCAGTTGCCTTCAGCAGAGAGAGGGTTAAATCAGACTAGGGCATCTCCAGTTGCCTTCAGACCAGACACGAAGTGTTTAGATCTTCTCATTCATGGAAGTTGTGTTTGCAAGGCGATCGCGTTGGTCAATAATATCTGTTTGAATGTTTGATTGATCTGTTTGACATCTCGACAAAGGAACCTACAGCCAAGAAACATTGGCGAAAGAGGCTGCGATTGAAAATGTACATATATTGTCTCGTTGCTTGGCAACTGGAGATGCATTTGCAATGCAATACTTTGGCGGTCTTGGCCTCAATGTCTGGTTGTCTGTACAAGAACTTCCGTGGACGGAAAAAAAAGGGTGTCAGACACCCAGATAATCTCTAGCCCATTACCTATGTGAATAATGGACACGGCCCAACAAAAATACAGAATGCATAATTTAATAATTTATAGTTAAAGGCATACTGTCACAGTTGATAGACCTGTATAATGGACAAACAAATTTTGATCTGTAACTAATTACGCTTGATTTATCCACCCAAAAGTTGTTATTTACTGATGTGTTTAGTCCCCAGTACTCGATAGTTTCCGCTATTTACCTTGTCTTTGATGCATCAACTCATCTATGAAGGAATATGCAAGTGAACATTATAGTTAAATACAGTTAAAATAAGTTAATACAGTCTAGAGCAAGCTCATTGGACTATCCCATTACAGCAATAGGGAGGCCAGCCAATCAAACAAATTACAGTCTAACAAACTGTCTAACAAATTGGTGTCTGACAAATGAGCTTCTGACAAATGGGGTAGAACCCAAAAAAACATGATGAGTGGTCTGCAGATCAAGTCTCTGACCTTACATGGCTTTCCTTTCAATATTTCATGATTCTGTGTTAATTCTATCAATCATTTGATTACAACATGATGGCCTCTTGTCTATGTATCAATTTATACAATGGCACCATTTCATGAAGCTAGTAGAAAACCATTTCATAGCAGGAGAGGTCAAGACCGAGTATATGAACTTGTAGTGGATGCAAGGGTGCTATGTTGGACTTAGGAGCCAGGTTCAAATCCCTTTTCGAGGGCCCGGCATCAAAGTTAACTTGTTCTTGCTGACACGGTCAGGATAAGATACACTGTATCGTGGCAATACAGTTATCATCCTTGGTCTGTCAGTACCAGCTGATGCTCGCAGGTTTACTGCAACATTCAGTGCTACGGATTGTTGCAGGTTTCTTTCTGACCTAAAGCTGACAAGCCATGATAGAAGTTAAAGAATCATGAAAGCGGCTCTAAACCTCTATTCAAAATACACAAAAATGTAAAAGGGCAATCTCATTGAAGTCACGATGTCACATTCTGTTTGAATAACGGCTCTTTGGAGTTTCTTATTATTATATATAACTGACATTGAAAATAGAGTGTGTTTTTTTTTCCTTGTCCTATATTAATGTGAGTAAATGAGTGAGTTAACCCTCTCCATGCTGAAGGCAACTGAAATATTGTAAAGAGCAGTGGCTGTACCTAATCCATCCTCGAAAACCCAGGCCATTATGACTAGACTAACCTCCGTCAAATACCCTGGGATCACCGTCTATATAGAACTCCGTTTTCGACTACGGTTAGCCTGTTTGAATATTTTAATGCATTATATAAGCAACCAATCAGAGACTAGACATGTGACTGGTGCGTGAGGCTTACGTGAGCTCTTGTAGTGATACACGCGAGATAGGCAGAGAGTTTTTCAGAGTTACCTCCGCCTATCTCCGGATACTAACCTCGCTTCTAATTCGTATCAGATGTATGCACTTGTGCCATACTTTTGGTTTAGAGCTCGCCAAGGTTCGCTCAAAACCAAAATAATGTCACTCGGCATATACATCTGATAAGAAAAGGAAACTCGGTTAGTATCCTATAAATGGAGCATGTCTGATAGTAACTTTCCCGAGAAACTTTGCCGCGAGAGGTGGACGAAAGAAGCCACAGATGAAACTTGTATTTAAAAGAATCCATTTGTCATGCGCATATTCATAAAACGTAGGAACGTGACATTTTACCAAAGTAATATTTAATATGTATTTTCTATTTAGAAACAAAATTATATGAATGGCATATATCCATGATAGAGTTTCTTTCAAGGCATACTATCACGATTTGTTGAGATATATCATGGTAGACCGTATTTTACCTGAATGTATATACATGTACGTACATTTGATTTGTCAGGTAAAGTGGGCAATAACCTACATTTTCCACATGTATCACTCGTTTTAACTATTTTCATATTTTATTCATTAATTATCTCGCGCTGTTTATTGTGGAGATAAAAATAAAATATATGAAAATATTAGTGAAACCGCATACAACGGGGATCGGAGCGTTTAGACATCGCGATTATCGTGCAATTCTTGTTATTACATGGTCTGCACGCATCAAATGACCTCATACAAAATATGGGTTAATATGGGTTGTACTGTTAGAATAGCGAACGTGCGTGAAACTAGGGTCAATTACCTCAATTGATATCTTGTGCGAACCCACACCACTTAACCCTCTCCCTGCTGAATTAATCACAATATTTGCTTAATAGCGCATCATAGTTACCTCCTGTAGAAATAGTGTTAACCTTCACTAGCTGATGAAACCCTGTTTTAAATAATTGTAACTCATCGCAGTTTGTAAACATGAGCTCTGACGTCAGAACTGTAGTTTGGGATGAAATACATTGGCACCCATGTTTCTTAGATTATCTCCGTAAATAAAGGGGAAAATAAGGGGGGATGTGGAACCTGTGATTTCCTATTTATGGGGAATGCCTTTCATGCCAAACAAGAGTTGCAATTTCTCATTGTGATAATATAGTAGCTTAGTATGTACCGATAAACGGTTTATTTAATTAGTTGACCTATTGTATCGTTCCTGTTAAGCTAGCATGCGTTATACTTAGAGCTGAAACGAATAGTAAAAATGCTATTCGAATATTCGCTTGTAAGTATTCTATTCGTAGTGGAATATTGGTTTGAAATCTTATTATATATACTGTACTAGAAAGTGGAATGTTCGGTCATACAGTCACCCTATCGATAGTCAAATAAACATCGTCACACATCTCGGTCAGTAAATTTCCATTGTTGTGTTCTCAGACTAGATATTGCCCAATAACATTGAAATAGGAAGATCTCAAAGGTATTATTATATTAGGTATTATACAAGTCTTTTGCAAATTCGAATATCCGTAATTTAATATCCATTCGTGAATATTGGAATATTTGTTTCAGCTCGAGTTACACTTTCGTGGCAGTTAACATATTGGTCTTGTTTCATGTCTGTTCAATTGCTGTTACATAGAGCTTTTTTTAAAAAAATGCTACTACAACGAAGCATATCATTTTATATATTGATGGAAATTCCAACAAATTAAATAAGGTCAATTTACAATATATATGTCTTCAAAATAGTTTATCGACGCGACTTATGTTTGTGAAATGGGACCACGTATATCCATCTGTAATACGAGGCTTGGTTATAAGATAATAAATCCACGAGCAGTAATCATGTGGTAAGAGCTGGAACAATGCTATTGGAAATATTCGCAATCGGCACAGTGCTGGGATTTGTTTCCCCTAAAGAAGGTAACGGATCTTATTGCATATAATTATAGTTACACATATCATGATAATTATAATGATAATGTGCCATTCATATTGCGCCAACTCCACGCCCGAAAGCTTGCTCAAAGCGCTCCAATATCATCCCGGTCAACGGTCTGTGTGCACTCAATTCCTTCTCAACTTCCTAATGTTTGTATATGTGTGTGAGCCCACTCTTCTCTATCCTGCTATTCCTCTATCTCCTCTCTGTGTGTATCCGTCTATTTATCTATCCCCTCTCTATCTTGCTACCTCTCTTTATATACCCCTATATAGTTTTCTATTCCCTCGTCCGTCCCAACTCTCTCTCTCTCTCTCTCTCTCTCTCTCTCTCTCTCTCTCTCTCTCTCTCTCTCTCTCTCTCTCTCACTTTCTTCCGCTCTCTTTCTATCCCATATTTATCTCGCTATGCATCTTTAGATGTTCTCTATATCTCCCCACAATGTGTGAATATCTCCTTCTTTCCGGAGATCCAACTATGTGTATGTATGTATGTGTGTCTGTGTGTATGTGTGTGTCTGTGTGTATGTGTGTCTGTGTATTTATGTGTGTCTGTGTGTATGTGTGTGTCTGTGTGTGTATGTGTGTCTGTGTGTCTGTATGTATGTGTGTATGTGTGTGTATATGTGTGTATATGTACGTATGTGTTTATGTGTTTATGTGTGTGTGTATGTGTGTATGTGTGTGTGAGTGTGTATGTGTGTGTGTCTGTGTGCGTGTGTGTATATGTATGTGTATGTGTGTATGTGTATGTGTGTATCTATGTATGTATGTGTCTGTGTGTGTATGTGTGTATGTGTATGTGTGTATGTGTATGTATGTGTGTATGTGTGTGTATATGTGTGTATGTGTGTATGTGTATGTATGTGTGTATGTGTGTGAGTGTGTTTATATGTGTGTATGTGTGTTTGTCTGTGTGTCTCCGTGTGTGTCTGTGTGTGTATGTGTGTGTATGTGTGCGTTTGTGTGTGTGTATGTGTGTGAGTGTATGTGTGTGTGTCTGTGTGTGTCTGTGTGTGTATATGTATGTTTGTCTGTGTGTGTCCGTGTGTGTGTCTGTGTGTGTGTCTGTATGCGTTTGTGTGTGAGTGTATGTATGTGTGTCTGTGTATGTGTCTGTGTGTATGTGTGTGTGTTTGTCTGTGTATGTGTGTCTGTGTGTGCGTGTGTATTTGTATATGTGTGTGCGTTTGTGTGTGTACATGTGTGTGTGTCTGTGTGTGTGTGTGTATGTGTATGTGTGTATGTGCGCGCGCGTGTGTAACCTCTAGTACACAGTACATGTATATCGATGAAGCGACGGATATTACGCAACTGTTATTAATAAAGATAGTAATAGCATTTTGTTAAAACAAAAACACACAAAAAATCATATAATCTATACTGTATAACTTTGCACCTCAGAAAACAACATTGATTTAATATCGTGTGCGTGTATTTATCACACGTTTTATATATTGGCGTATGCATTATATTGCCCACGTAGAACAAGAATTATACGATGATCCATGTGTACATAGCGTGATAATAATATCATATATTTATAGAGAGGACTACTATATCTAGTACTGTGGAGTAACACACACCCACACCCACACCCACACACACACACACACACACACACACACACACACACACACACATACACACACACACACACACACACATCTCCCCCAATTCAAACCGCCAGTAGCTCGGTGCTTCGTGAAAGTGTATAGTCCAATTCTTTCGATTTTTAATTAATGTTGTTCTTACATTTAAAAAAAAGATAAATCATTAACAATTCAAAACGATTACCACGGAACGTCTTCGGTGGTTTGGGCGTAAATGGGAGTTACGTAATGTCCTGCCATATAATAGTAAAACATGACGTACACCCTGCTACTAATATATGCTGTAATAGAACAACCATTCCACGAAACGCAGGCTTATGGTATCTACATTTTGCGTTGACAATAGCTGCTATATATGACGATGAGGTGAGACTGTTATATGACAATGAGGTGAGACTGCTATATGACGATGAGGTCAGACTGACACAACGTTTAACCTCTTGAAGAGATATGTCATCATAGGTTATTATTTCAGATCAGTATGTCAGTACGTCTGTATGCACCGGACATTGATAGCAACGAACGAGGACGACATGACGACAGGACATTTCAATGACTTTAACGACACAACCAAAACTCTGGATTGGTCATTTGAGGAATTGACCAATAAACACAACGTATTACACAGATATTTTACAATTATCTTATTATCCTGCACTACTGGTACACACGCACGCACACACACACACACACACACACACACACACACACACACACACACAAACACACACACACACACACTGGTATATATAAATATATATATAAATAAATAATGTTTCCAATAAGAACACACACACACTCAATAATTATATATTCAAAATATGTATTGCATCGTTAACGTTTTCATGTAGAATCAATTATATGCGGTATATTATATGTACAATGACGATAACGTCTCAGACTATTTGTAAATCCTTGGTTTCGTATCATGTAATAGTAGTACACTAAATAGAACACAGAGGTAGGCCTACGGGGCAAACCGAGAGATAGAGAGAGAGAGAGAGAGAGAGAGAGAGAGAGAGAGAGAGAGAGAGAGAGAGAAGTATAGGGAGGTCATTGATTTCCAGTAACCTCATTGAAGCGTCGTAAATTAACCACTTGAACGTGTCTTAATAAAAGAATTATATACTGTATGTACTATATATAGAGAATATAACATGAGTGGTCATTTAATACTGAATTTATTAAACGAGTTGGTAAAACTTATATACTATAACAGTTATCTTGCCACAGTTAAATTTGATACAAATGAATGGTTCCTCTGATAACGAACATAAATACAGTTTTGAAACGCAGAATTATCTTTGTCATGTAAGTAGTAGGAACGTGAAATGTCAACAAAATAATGTTCTGATTTTTTTACTTGCTTCTCGCACTTCTTTCTGTTGGCATAACTATTTTGCTTGATGGTTGATTGGTGGGTATAATATCTTGTCAAGTTGTATTGTATCCATCCGCCTGGAATCTTCAAATACAGATCATTTTCACCATTAAAAGAAAGTTTTATCGGTGTGTAAGAAATATAATACTAAACTCGTGTCCGTTAGATATCATTTATCTTACAACTCGTTAGAGACAAATTGAAAACAACTCGTTGTAAGATAAATGGTATCTAACGGACTCGAGTTTAGTATTCTCTATATATCCCGTTCTGGTACAGGAAATCCCGTTCTGGTACGAGAGCTTCAAGATAGAGCATGTTATTTCTCTAGAGCATGTATGTACACTTCTTTGACAGGCTTCTTCTGGCACGTGACTGACCTCCACTATGACCCCACCTACTGGACAGATAGACGTTCCTGCAACAGCCACAACGTGCCCACACACCTCGGCGTCTACGGCGACTTCTGGTGCGACTCCCCATGGCGACTTATTCAAGACAGTATCGACGTCATGGCCAGCGTCCATGGCGGCGTCGACTTTATTCTGTGGACTGGGTACGACTATTGATTAATTCTTGTCAAACCTTTCATAGCATTTCTTTCGATTTTTAATGATATTTTATATTGTTTTTTAAAAATTGCTGCATCAACGTCCTTGCTCTTGATATTTGTAGCTCAAGCGAGGTTTTGAGATATCCCCAAGAAAATAATCGCTAAACGAATACGACTTTATATATGTAAAGAATCATGAAAAATCGAAAAGATTTCTACGAAACATATTTGACAAGGACTAGGTTTGTGGTGTATGTAGGCAAAGCTAATAAATACATTACGAATTTCTTCACATTTGCTACACATTGTATCACAAAGATGTAATAATGAAGCCCCATTTAAAAAAAGATTTCTTCATATAATATTCATTTTCTGATCCAAGTCTACTTGGCACTTGCGATATATTAATGAAGTATTGCGCTTAGTTTGTACATATAGTATTAGGAATACTAAGGTTTGTACATATAGTATTAGGAATACTAATCTTTGGTTTGCATTGACATCCCTAGGTTGATTGCATCTCCGTGGTGTCACATATGTTTAATATAATGAACCAGGTCTCGGATGTTCGTTCATGCGTTTATTTGATATGATATTTAGTATTTATTACGAGCTTCCTAATGTGGCCCTCAACTTGCAAGAGGGCTCAGCCAGGCAAATACCTAAACATACAAACAGATCGTTAGATCTTGGTCTTGGAAGCAACGGACGTGTAATAAGTGTATATATTCATTACTGAACTGCACTTATTTAATGCGCATCAATTAAAGACGACCATACTGAGTTCGGATTGTACGCATAAATATCATGCTCGCTTGAATTTAACAATGTTCAGTATGTCGGTATCTGGGACCAAGGTGACATCGCGTGATGAAATTAATCAATTATTCTTATATGAGCGTATCATCATGAGTGTTTGATTATTGGCGAATTTCATCACCCTAGAGTTGGTCGAATGACTGAAACGAATACGCTCTGGATGTTTGCCTGTTCCTGTGCATTGCATTTCTATTCTTTGCTTCGAAACTAAATTAATTATAACTTACATATCAGTATTGGCTTAATGTGATGTAATGTGAATGTGAACATTTATATTGCGGCAAATCCATGTTCGAAAGCATGCTTATTATATGGCTCTTAAGTCTTAAAGTGGAAAGACATGCCTTTAAGGACATGTGAATGTTGTAGGCAAAGTACAATAAAGCTTATTAATTATTCTATGTGCAAAACAGGGATAATGTTGCACACATCGAGGACAAGTACAACACTAATGAAGGAAACATGGTGGTTGTTGGCAACCTAACCGACGCCTTGAAGAAAGCATTTCCTCACGTAAAGATTTACGCTACGATGGGGAACCACGACTGGCATCCGACTGACCAATATCTGGCTCAACCAGCGTTCATGTATCAAGCAACTGCCGAAATGTGGAAGGACTGGATCGTCGAGGAGGCTCAACTGGACAATTTCAGAAAAGGTAAGGAACGGATGTTTTAAATAGCTATTTCTGATTGAAATAGTTTATGAAATTTGCTCACGTGAACCCACTTGCCTTCATCAGGACATAAAGCAAGTCCCTTCTGAAGTCACTGCTTTAAATAATATTAATAACGTTCCATAACGTTGTGTGTTTGACAGGTAACGACATCGTTACGTCTTCGTGGAGGAACATTTGACTTTTATTTCAGGATCATCAAATGTTCGCCCAAGAAGGCTTTATAACGATGTCGTTACGAATACGATGGCTTCTGAAACATGGCCCGGGGCATTCACAGCGTTCTTATATTAAAACATGGCAACTTATATGATAACATGTAAAGAATTGTAATACTTCCTGGTGTTTCAGCTGGATATTATACCGTGAAGACTGCACATGGTTTACGGATCGTCGAGGTGAACTCAATGCTGTATTTCTCGCCTAACAAAGAAACAAAGAATCTCGAAGACCCTGCTGGCCAGTTTGCCTGGTTGACCTCTGTTCTTGAAGCCGCGAAACAAAATAAAGAAAAGGCATGTACCCCCATTGCCACAAGCTATACTGTAGAATATGTAGTAGTAGTAGTAGTAGTAGTAGTAGTATGTTCATTGGGCATGGAGTTATGCAACTTGCTATGCGTTCTGTCTACACATAATATTCTGTAGAGCTAGTAAATGTAGTAGCGGCAGCAGCAGCAGCAGTAGCAGCAGCGATATTATAGTTATGCAGCTTTCTAGAGGTTCCCTCCACGCAGGATATAGGTTATAAACCATCAATATTATTGGAATTTGTCGTCACACAAATAGATCGTACATAGGCCAGTCTCGTATATGTGTGATTTACTGGTTATACTGTGATTTACCGGTTGTAAATGGTAATTCCACTTTATTTGACAAGTACAACATATAACACTTCAAATAAATCCATTTCAATTCCCAAGAGTTCTAATCTCTTACATTTGTAAGGCTAAAATTTGAATGACGGCTTAGTTCAGATGAACTATGTATTTTGCAGGTGTTGCTCATCACTCACATTTCGCCGGGTTTTAAGGTGCCTGGTAATCTCCTATGGTACGACAGCCATTTCCAAACCCGATTTCTGGACATCGTAGACACATATTCTGATGTCATCACGTCGATTCATTGTGGACATTATCACATCGAGCAGTATAGATTATTGGAAAAGACAGATGGTGAGGTTATCATGTTGTTGTATTTTCCGATTCCTCCATCTTCCGTAAATTCACATATTAAAATAGTTTATACAAGTTCACCCTGAAACATAAATATAGATCTGATCGACCATATGCAAAGTATACTATTAAAGGAAATGTTACATTGCTACAACGTTACTATGATTCCAGGAAGTGCCGGTGTTCCTATATTCATTGCGCCATCACTGACACCATGGCGTTATAAAGAGGGCGACGAAGCAGACCAGCCACACAACCCGGCAATCAGACTTGTCAGATACAAACGCAAGACGGGAGTTATTCTGGACATAGAACAATATTACATGGACCTGACCAAGAGCAATGAAGACAATGCATCCGATTGGAAAGTCGAATATAAAGCTACCCATGCTTACGACGTCGAAGACCTTTCGGCCAGATCTCTTCAGAAGATGATCAAGAACATAGGCAAAGAAGATAAATATCTGGATAAATATATCCGGTACAACACCGTTCTTGCTAACGGGGATACGACGGTGAAGAACTGTGACGACACGTGTAGGGCAGAGCATGTGTGCGCAATGTCTCATTTAACGACGGATAGTTTTGACGGATGCGTGACCACCAGAGTCGGTGGCAAACCTAACTGGACTTCTATTAATCCTGCTGTAATCATAGGAGCTGCATTGGTCATCATAGCATTGGTCTGGAACGTCTCTGGAGAGCACGGGAAGAAAACTGTAGTAGATTCGCATTAGATTAGTACACATGCTGACACATATGTTTGTGAAGTCTTACTTAAGGGCCTGGGTATCGTTTCTCAAAGCTCTCTTAGCCGCTAAGGGACCATAGCACTCTCTTTGCCGATAGCTAATACATTGCTAAGAGAGTGCTATGGTCCCTTAGCGGCTAAGAGAGCTTCGAGAAACGATACCCTGCTCCTTTCTAGCTGTAATTTATGTACGTTCTGTCCGACGCATGCGCAGTTATACTGTGCGGTGTTGATCCTTGGTAACTGTGTATGCGTCGGACAGAAAGTACAGATATTACAGCTAGTAAGGAGCAGGCCCTTTGTAAAAGTTATCGGACAGACAACTGTGATTGTTTAGTCATAACGTATACAGTGTACATCACTTAGTAGACAGAAGTTATTATTTAAAACAATGGCTTTCTTAGATTATTCATGACATTGAATTGGAAACTAATTGCTATATCAAATACAGATTGTTCATTGTGGTATGATTCATTGTCAGATCTGTTAATTTATTTCTACTTGCCACTACAGAATCTCTAAGATATAAAGCACTACATATTATGTGTATATGTTGATGATATTTGATGTGTCTTGATGCAAATATTAAATATTACGTATTTTTATGTCGCCAGTTATACCTACAAGTATTTTATTTTACCTACAAGTATTTTATTTTAGTGATATGATTCCAAACAGAGAGCATGCGTAAATCGGAGCAACTGCTTCAAATCGAATTGATTAATGCCAGTGACCTATTGTATTTTGATGTATATGTATTATAATTAGTTGTCCCCTTATGTCGTGAATTACAACCGGAGTGTAATAAACGTTTCAAGTTTCAAGTATAATCTCCAAAACTGAGTTCATATTACTAAATACTGGTACAGTACAATAGTATAATAAAATGTAGATATTTATTGTACATTTAAATATAATAAATCGTTGTTCTCATCAATTTTATTATTCAGTTTTATTTTCTTATATTTCTATTTGGTTGTTTTGATGATGTTATTGTTGTTCTTTATTATTTTTAATGTTTGTGTGTGTGTGTGTGTGTGTGTGTGTGTGTCTGTGTCTGTGTGTCTGCGCGTGTGTGTGTGTGTGTGTGTGTGTGTGTGTGTGTGTGTGTGTGTGTGTTCAGTTGTCCTTGAAAACGGCCACAGTTGGACGATTTGGTATAGGTATGTTGTTGGATGTATTCAAGCATAATGTTATCTCTCTGGATGAAGGATCATGTTGTTAGCCATTGCCTCAATAACCTGTGGTAATTATCTGTGTATTGACGATAAGCAGCTGGTTCGTATAAACACATTCATGACAGAATGTGACATTATTTCGCTTTCAGTGGATACTTTTTTGTGATGCTATTCAATAGGGGACGATATATTCCACGGACATTGTCCATAGCTTTCGTCGATACTATATAGTAAGCGAATGTCGACAGCCTATATATTAAAGGCATAATATGATAACTATGGATTTTTTGGACTATAACTGCAAAATACATTCACTTGACATACATAAAATCATGCTGTACTTCCAAAAACCTTTCCACCGCTGTTTGGTAGACACATATCCACGGTAACCCCCTGTAGTCCAATGATAGACAACCTGAATATGGTCGTATTACTATTTGCTTCATTATGTCAATGCAAGGGGACATAATTCAGTGGTACGACTTAAACATATAATACGCAACGGCAACATTTTATCGCAATTTACTCATAGTTTAGTTGATGCATCAAAGAAGATACATAGCGGAAGGTTCCCTATATTCATATACAATATTTATATTTTGATAACGATTGAGTACTGGAGACTATAAGTACATCAGTATATAAATAACAACTTTTGGGTGGACAATTCAAGCATAATCAGTCTCAAATCGAAATTCGTTTGGCTATTATACATGTTTATCAACTGTGAGAGTATGCCTTTAAAGGCATAATATCACAGTTGATAAACATGTATAATCGGACAAACGAATTTCGATCTGAAACTAATTACGCTTGATTTATCCACCCAAAAGTTGTTATTTAGTGATGTACTTATCCCCCGGCA
>JAUTBV010114879.1:0-13806 GCA_032361325.1 Lepetodrilus fucensis
TTGTGAGTCCAACGCTCTACCGAATGAGCCAAAGGGGTAACCCCTCTGGCTGAGACCAGTAGGAGCATCTTATATCACACCCGGCTACACATAGTAAATAGAACGGCTAATATACCATATAGAGCACAGTACAGAGATGGCCCAATGTACAATAGCTACAGTATTGCATAGTAAATAGAACAGCTAATATACCATATAGAGCATAGCACAGAGATGGCCCAATGTACCATAGAGTAATAAATAGTACCAAAAAAAAACACTTCCTATTATACCATAGAGTATAGCACAATACAGTGTATAAATATGGCTCAAAACGCTCAAGAATTGATATGACTTATACACCTCTGAATAAAACTTGCAATATAATTTTTAATAAAGCCAACAAAAATCAATACGAAAAACAGTTACCACTCCGAGTTCATCATTTCTTTGAAATAACTTTTTAAGTAATTATTTTTCTTCCAATACAATTTCAAGCCATCAAGTTGTCCACTCAATTTATCAATTTGCGATCTGCTCAGTATTGAGACAAGCAGTCTCGCCTTCTCCGAGGGCTCATTGATCAATTTACAAAGGTTTGTGGAAGCTGGCATCGCGATTACTTAAAGGCGTAACTTCAGCTTTCTTTCAGCGCCCGCTTACATCAGCGTCTTTAACCACGTGCCACGTGCCACAGCGAAGAGAGGAGGCTCGGAGTTTCGGCTCCGAGACTTGACAATCTCTTTCATTAGGCAATAGTGATGGTAACTTCACCTACAGGGATAAGCCTACACACCTTCTGTTTAGAATCGTGATTAGATTCAGCAGCCGATCATTCAGAAGTTGTGTGTGTGGGTTATGTCACCTCTGTAATCCTGGGATTAGGTGTGTGTGCATGGTTGTGGGGTGGGGGTTGGGGTGGGGATGGGGGTGTGTGTGTGGTAGGGGTGCCTATATATGTGTGTGTGGGGTGCATGGGGGGTGCTGGGGTGTGTGGGGTGTATGTGCATGTATTTGTGTTGTGTGTATATATGTGTGAGTGTGTGTGTGTGTGTGTGTGTGCACGTGTGTGCGTGCACATGCACATGTGCCGTCTTTTTACAAAATATAAAAAAGCAATTTACAAACTCTGCAATGGAGAAAACAAATCAGTTTGGATTTGGCATCTACCACAAAAATTAAATTACCAATCAATTCTTTCTACTTTCATGCAAAATTAACTTGCTTTAAACTTTAAATATTTAATTAGAATTTTCCTAGAATTTAAAAATTATTAACAAACTTATCTTGACCTAGTTTCCAAACCAATTAGACTGATTGATTTTATGTTTTCCAGTTTTCTACAATTATAGTTCAGAGAACAAAGTCATTCCAGTAGGTTATTGTGGAAAAATAACATGTAACAACTGGGTGCTTCAGTAAGACCATGTAAACCAAGGCTGATGCTGAACAGCTGGTAATTGTACACTACAGGTATATGGATGCTTCACCTTTATCTTCCTGATCAATGAAACCAACAATATTTCAAGGCCCACAGACTCACAAAGACGACTATCATACTCAAAATACCTAGACGGTGATATCCTAATCAAATTCCCAAATGGTGATGTCCTAATCAGACTCACAAATGGGACTAACCTACTCAGATGCCCAAATGGTGGTATCCTAAGCAAACTTGCAAATGAGATCCTAAATACTTGCAGATTGTGATATCCTACCCAGATGCAGATGATTATATCATAAATAGAATTTTAGATGGTGATTTCCGATGGTGATTTCCTAATCAGACTCGTAATATCAGAATCTCTATGGGTGAAATATTCCCGCCCGTGACGTAAAACAATAATTCACTCACTCACCTAATCAGACTTACAGATGGGGATATCCTACTCACCTCATCATACTCACTCACATATATGGATATCCTCCTCACAGATAGTGCTATTCTAATCAGACCTTCAGATGATGATATTCTAATCAGACAGATGTGATATCCTATACTCACTTGCAGATGGCAATATCCTACTCACTCAAAATCAGACTGGTAGATTGTGATATCCTACTACCATACAATGATATCATAGTGACTCAAAATCAGATTAGCAGATGTTGATATGCTACTCTCAGAAAATGATATCCTAGTGACCCAAAATCAAACTCGCAGATGGTGATATCATACTCACTCAAAATCAGACTTGCAGATGGTGATATCCTACTCCCAGATGCAAAATCAGACATTTCAAGAGGACATTTCAGATTCGGTGCCTGCGATTACGAACTCGGAAACAAATTTAAAGCATCGCAGTTGCAATTATCACAACCTCCAAGCATCAATATTTCTACACCCGACGAACCCCGATCTGTCCTTACAGTCATTTCTAAACAAACCAATCAAGCAGAGAATGCAGACTCTGTTGAGATTTACATATAGCTAGGATGGTTCCTGTGGGCAGGAGATATTGTCTTAGCGGTCCAGTCAACCGCATGCGTACTCGGAAAAGTTGAACACGGAAAATTACTCCCCATTAACCCGAGCGGTTAGCGGAAACGCTTGGGCAGTGCATCTTTCTTTTTTCCGTGTCACACCCCATTGACATAGATCTTATCAACACTTACACTCATAAAAACATCTCACACCCGAGTATAAGCTTGGTTGTTGTTATTATTTATTCATAAGCTGCGCTGAGAACGTACTCGTGACGACCCTCGAAGCCACGTTAAGTTTACAATCACTGTGTCATTTCATGTCAATTTATTGAACTGATTGACTGAGGAACCAGCGCATTGTATGATATATACCTACCTACCTTACGGGGTCAATTAGTGGAAGTTAATACCATTAGTAGTTTTTAAAATGCCTTATTCAACAGATCAGGGTATGGTTTCTCGAAGCTCTCATATCTACTGCTAGACCATAAGGACTCTCGTAGGAATCGCTAACACATGAGGATTGTGCACTTACAAGAGCGCTATGGTCTCATATTAGATATGAGAGTTTCGAGAAATGATATCCAGGCCCTGAGATTATTAAACTTTCTTGAGTACAATTTCATGCTCAACTCAAAGTTTTGACTCAAATCCTGATATAAATTTTGAAGTCTATTTAAAATAAAAAAATAAAAAATAAAAATTCTGGTTTCAATAATGACAGATGTTTAGCGAGTTTTAAAATATTATTATCCAATGCATGCTTCTACTGGAGATACATTATTATTATTATTATTATTATTATGATTATCATCATTAATGTTATTATTATTACCGGTACTCTAATGAACTCCTATTTATATATTTTCTCCAACTAGCTTTTCAATTTATAACAAATGTGTACCTATAGATTCCTGCGTACATAAATAGCATCTTAATTAGCAACATCAACAATATCTGAACCACTGGAAGCCTTCAGTCTCATGCACATTCCCCCACCTGTACGTTACACCACAGCTACGGCACTTCTCAGACAACATTGGCGGTATCCGTTACCATTCTCTGCAATTCTCCGCAATTCTCCACAGCTTCTCCGTCAGTCTGAGGCATCCGTCACCTGGCGCCCTGTCACCCGGCGACTCCAACACAAACACATACACCTTCAGCACAGCAGCCCTCTTTACTAGCAGCCGCACGTGGTCGTGTTTGGAAAATAAACAAATTCTCGAGCCCTCCGATGTTAAACGTAACCCTGTAGCATCGTAGCAAGCTAGAGTCTCTGGTCCGTCTCCCTTAATTACACGCTTGATCGATTGCACCGAGGTCATCCGATCCTATATGGGTCTGATTGTCATATCAAATGCTGGATATGATACTACAGAAGGCTGAGAAAGACTGACATGCAAATGGCTGAGGTCCCAAAGGAATACCCCCCCCCCCCCAATACTCCCTCCCATCTCCAGACCCTCTTTGATTTCTTCACTAAGGGACCAGATTGGTCTTTCCTGCCTTCGACATTGATTGCATGACCTTTTCACACGATTTGTTTAATCAAATGAATTTTTCAGACACCAAAAACAACTTGATGACAGCTTTGTCTTTGAATAAAACATGGCGGCAGGATAATTGAGATGGGTGTCCACTTAAGTAGCAGCCGACCAGTAATTAAGTGACAATCATAGTATAGCGTGCGCTGACAATCGTAGCATGTTCTGGTTACAATCGTGGCATGGGATGATAATCCTACAGTGTAACAATCAACATGTTAACATCAAATAATTGTAAAATGAAAGAAAGCTCAAATTAGCCCCCAAGGTTACGAAATGTTTTTGAGTACGATTTCATGTTCAATTCAAATTTGCATTGGGATTTGAGAGCAAAATTTGAGCATGAAATCATGCTCAAAAACATTTCGTAGCCAAGTGGCTATGACTCGAATGTTTATCTAAATTGCACATTTAAGTGAAGACTTCATCGTCTGATTGCTTATCAAGATAAAAACAAATAGTGTAATGTTGTCATTAATATTAAATAAGATTTCACTGAAGTGGAAGTTTAATCAATCTATGGATGCTATTGACTGACACTGGTCTGAGCGAATCAGGATATTATGGCACTTTTCCTACAGTATTTCCATGATATTGCAGTGATGTGTTGTTTGTGGGAGGAAACCCTACAACAACTAGTTCGTAGTTTTTTTCCGAGCACTTGGTTACCATAGATTTGCCTCTCAGAAATCAACACTATATAGACATTGCATCCCATTCTTCCTTGAACGTGTAAACTGTTTAGAAAATAGATAGAAGAATCAAATACATTATCTTCTTTATCCGGTGAATAAAAAACTGAGATATTTTAAAGACCCACTCCCACTTTCACGAATTTGTCATAATGATGAAACTCAAGTTCCCAGTGATTCTCATATCTTTGGGGCCATTTGCTAACAAAAACAATTTCCCTAAAGTCCATACATCTATCTGGGATGATTGTTTTCAGATAAGAGATACGCACACAAACAGATAATAGTTAAAGGCTTATAAACAGTTCTGAAACACTTATGTGTTTTGTTTAAAAGGCTATGATATGTAACAATATTATTTATATATACATAGTTTTTGATTATCTGCAATACCATAAATAACCGATTAAACTTTATATATTTATTTCCTAAACTGTCAGGAAAAAGGTGAGTAATGGTTTCTATCTGGAAATTCCACTTCAGCTGTTGCTGTAGAGAGCTCACATTTTTTTTCTCCCACCACCATCTATCTAAAGGTTCACCATAATTTAAAAAAAAAAATCCAATTTTAAGCAAACTTTATTATTATACAGTAATACTTGCCATCTATTTACCATAAACACACAAATATATTTAATCACATAATTCTTGGAAAAATGTGTCACAGTGGCTTTAATAGCAGCACAGAGAAAAGTATTGTTCTAACCTAGGTTAATTAACACTGGTTGTTGTATGGTTGTTGATGGAAGAAGGGTTATACTAGTTTGTACAGCTGTTAGGGGAAATCACAACATGCCTAGTTACAATGAATATGCCGATTGAGATGAAATCAACACATCTGCACGTACATTTCGCATTAAACTAACCATGACTGCATAAATAAAGAGGTTGTTATAATGGTTAGACTAAAAATATAATATTGAATATTTATTTACTTTTACATTGAATGGATAGTCTAATTAAAAGAAAACATTTGTGAAAAGAAATCAAGTCATGATTAACGACAAAAGTTTTGCTTAATTGGATTGAACTTTTTGTACTTGGAATTATTGTCACTATATATGTTCAAATTATTGTTTCTATTAAAGGTACGTACCGTGTTATTAGGTATATCTTTGAGAAATAAAGTTATTCTTGTTAATATTATTCACAAGATATGATCAACAACTAAGTGAACAAAAAAACCCAGTAATTTCTGTAAAACAAACAAACAAAACACCTGGCCCCCCGTTTCACGATGGCCTCCTAAAGTTAACAGCTCCTAAAGTTATGATCCAGCTTATCACCTCCTAAGTTAGATGTCGATTTAAGAAGGGATATGACTTGTGACATGGTCGGGGAATACTTTAGGAGGTGATAACTCGAGTTAGGAGTGCCTAACTACGTAGTTAGGACACCGCCGTGAAACGGGGGCCTGCTCTATAACTCTGTGCTTCACAAAACAGTAAAACTGTAGTCAAGTTTCACGAAATGATCAAACTGTAGTCAAGTTTCACGAAATGGTCAAACTGTAGTCACGAAAAGTTTCACGAAAATAGTCCAAGCATAAACCTCATAAACGTCATTTCCTGCTATAGTAAAAGCATGTAGACTATGCAGTCTCAGAAGGTATAAGAAAATAGTTTAAAATATAAATGATATTGCTTGATATTATATTTATATGAAAGGAGCCGGTGAAATTCTTTACCCTCTAATTTGCTCTCGGGTGATATTTTTGAATAGGAGTATTTGGGTGAGAACAAGGTGTGACACAGACTATAAAAGCATGGTGTAGGCCCTGATTTATGCATGGACTAAAATACGACTTTCGTAAAAGACAGACCTTGGCATCACTGGTTGACTGCAGCAGCAAGGAGGTTAAAATTAAACATTTCAGAAGCGATAGAACAATGACCAAGCTACGAGTTCATTTTACTGCTAAACAATGAGGTCTTGACCACTGGTCAGATGTCATTTGTGGACAGAACTGACCATCTGTCCTTCAGACTAGACAACTACACATGTCCCCAGCTATTGTACGATTTATTCAAATATGATAACATTAATTTGCATATACCGTTATTAGCACAATTGTCCACTTAGTTCCATATCTTCCATCGTTCCATGTCCCACCCACTATTGTATAATTTATTAAAATACGATACTATTAATTTGCATTTACTGTTATCAGCACAATTGTCCATTTTGTTCCATATCTTTCTATTGCATCTGCAGGGTATCCAGTTACAACAATGGCATGCTTTATAAATGCTTGTGTTAGTATTATTATCATAACAAAAGTATTTATGAGAGAAATCATGGTACACTATTAACAGGTGGATGAGTCATTGAAATATTGAATAGCATCCATTGAACAATTTAATACAATTTAAATTAATTTAAATTTTAATTAATCACCGTCAAGCTGTGCTATGTTAGAATAGCAATAGAGTACGGTCTACCCCTATATATACTGTATTAAAGTATAGTTTTGCCATGAACTATTATTATGTTAAAGTACTCAGACGCAAGCGTACTTTAACAAGGGGTAGACTGTACTCTTTCCCTTAATAATAATAATAATAATAATAATCATCATAATCATCATCATAATAGTTATAATATTATTATTGGCCATGTATACTGTACAAATTCCCCACACAATTAAGGTGCATGCTCAAAACACTATAAGTTAAAATAATATGTTATTTGTATAAGATCAATTAATCATTATAAAAGTACTGTACTCCAGCAACTTATATTTGTCATATCATCAATTTTATTTTTTCCATGTTCTGCTACCATCATGTAACAAACATCTGGATTCCAGTACTTATTAAATTGATTTCAATGGTTGCATAGTCTCGTAGAATGGCAAAACAGGTTGATGACCTGGATATGACATTTAAACATAATATCACAGTTCGATAATACAAGGTATACATGCTCGATCTTCAAACAAATTAGTTTCAATGACTAACTTTGCATCTGAGTAAATGTCAAACATGCAATATGGAATCGACCATCAAGAACTTCCTGGAGGTAAAAGCTTGATGCAAGCGGTCATCCATCCAACGAAGCAATGGCCAATATGATTTATGATTGGATACCTTAATGGGCATCTGAAACAACCTGTAACATGATATTAAACTAGACACAGTAGAACGTGTATGGTCATGTATAGTGACCCTCCCTACCTCTTCCACACACCCACACACCCCAGCCCCTACACACACGCACATACACACACACACACACACATGCACATACACACACACCCACACCCACACACCCCAGCCCCTACACACACGCACATACACACACACACACACATACACACACACCCACACACACACACACACACACACATCCCAACCCACCCTTATACTTGCAAGCCAATGCTGATATGAATGAGTGAATTATTGTTTTACATTACAGCAGGTATTTACCTATATGTGACAAAAACTATATATAACACCATTTCCATATATTTTGTTTTTTTAATGATGCTTAGAGCTGATTTTAAGATTCTTTCACTTGTACTAGTATCACAACTACTTAGGATATAGCAGCAGGAAACCCACAACACCTGTAGCCTTAAATGTTGTAGCAAACCTGCTGGTACTGATGGACCAAGGATGATAACTGAAATTCCATAAACACAAAAATATTTTTAATCAGATTTCGGAATAATGTTGCAGTGCCTTTAATGGCGGCACAGAAAAAAAGCATTGTTCTAACCTTGGTTAATTAACACTGGTTGTTGATGGAAGGAGGAAACCTACAACATCCATAACCTTGAATATTGCAGCAAACCTGCTGGCACCGACGGACCAAGGATGACAACTTCAATGCCACAGTACATGCCATCATATCGAAAATGGTTCCTCAATTTTTGTAAAAATATTTATGTCTTTCGTCCCGGGTCAGACCCTCCATTACTGGTCCCGTGCATTAGGACCTGCATAAATCTGTCAGACAGTCAATTATTCTCCACAACTAATCTGGCAACATTATCCTAGACATTAAGAGATATCTGCCTGGACGGTAAAATGTACATAACACTAATGACCAGCACTCCAAGTACAATGGAAAACTCGCCATCGATGTGGCTATTACTGAGAAGTCTGATTGCGTTATCTCCCAACATTATCATAACTGCCTATTAAGACAACAGCAGATTAATTATGAGTCTCATGTTTATGAGTACTTGTGTCAGGCAACGGTAGGCAAGCACTTTCAATATGCCGGTGTACTCAGAAATGCCACATGATTTTCGATATTTGGGTTTATTTTAGGATTTTTATATCAGGAAGATTGTTAATGATCGGATAATATTTCTATTTTTATGTTGTGTAACCTGATAATGCTGAATTATGTTTTTATATTAAGTGACTCTCAATGCTTGGTTTATTTTTCTATTTCAATACTTTTTCCTTTTTTTCTTCAGCGCCATTGAGTAACTATAGTCTAGATACTAGGCACTATCTAGATATTAATTACTCTGACTCAATGTTGGTCTATATTTCTACTTTAACCCTCTCACTGCTGGAGGCAACCAGAGATTCCCTAAAGAGTAGTATATGTGCCTAATCCAGCAGGGAGAGGGTTAATATTGTGTGTTAATATAGTTTTCTATACTATGCCGTCTCTCAAATAGTTACTACAGGTTGATCTCCAGCAATAAACAGACCACCATAATATCACTGAAAACTGTGGAAAACAGTGCTAAACTCACACAGAAAAAATAAACCTCATTAATACAAACATCAGTTGTTACAGTTACTGTCAGAACACCTTATCATTGCAATACCGGTATATAATATAAGCCATATGTGACCTTAGGAATTTGTCAACATTCAGAATTTCCAATTTTTGATGACTCATGAAAGCAAAGAAGTATGTCTCATCTCAGTCGTGATCATCCAGCCACAAAGTATTATCAACATTAACGTCATTTACCGTTGATCACTGTGATTTATGAGGAACATTTTCCATATTCATACCAGCGGTGGCACATGGTCCCGTGCATTTCATGGATATCACTAATGTTGAAAGTTAAGCACTATTGGTCTCAGCTTGTGACCAAGAACTTGAGAGTATCTAGGATTGACACAAGAAATACATATAATGTTACTTTATGTGACACCAGAAATATATATGTCGACTTGTATGACATCAGAAATACATAGTTTGGCTTGTACGACATCAGAAATACATATGTAGGCTTGTGTGACACTAGAAATACATCTGATGTCACAAAACATTTGTGAGTATGATTTCATGCTAAATTCAAAGTTTTGTTCATAAATCCACATATAAAATCTGAGCTTGATATTGTACTCGAAATGTTTCACAATCTTGGAACCAGGTATCAGCTGATGTGTCACAGGGAATACATCTGGTGTGTCAATGGGAATACAACTACAATGTGTCACAGGGAATACATCTGGTGTGTCAATGGGAATACATCTGGTGTGTCACAGGGAATACATCAGTGTCTCATTGTGTCACATCAGAAATAAAATACATCTTCGGTGCTTCTGCTAGTGACACACGGAGTATATCAATGGTGTCGCCAATGTCGCGTGCACACGATACTAAATGACAAGAATGACCAGTGACTCTGTTAATCTCCAGGTAATAAAAAACTAGCCATTACCCCATTATCTCTATTAAGCAACATTAAGTGTCAATCATCGGCAATGAACATGAAATCTATGTCTTATCTAGATTTGTTCGGCCAGGAATGAGATGAAATTTTAGCCCCAGCAAGAGTCCAATCAACAAATTAATTATCAAATGCTGGTATTTTTTCCCAGTTAATAACGACTTTTCCTGTTCTTATGCTCGGCCTGAGTACAGGCCTAGATTAGACAATTACATTGATTTTGAATAAAGTAGAAACTACCTCAGATAACGGAGGCAGTTTATCGGCAAACACGCTGGGTTTTTATGTCCAACTGCAATTAACTGAGTGACCAGCCGTTCTAGGTCATCTGATTGGTCAGTCTATTAACATGTGTGTTTGAAGTCATAATTTCTTAACTGTCCGAAGCCATAATCATGTACAATTTACTAACTGTCCGAAGCCATAATCTTGCAAAATTTCTTAACTGTGTGAAGCCATAATCATGTAAAATTTCTTAATGACTTGAAGCTATAGTAGTATAGCTGTTTCTTGAAGTCATAATTTTGTATACTTTCTTATCTGCATGAAGATATCATATCTGCTATTTTCCAACTGCTTGAAGCAATAATCACTTATAGCATTTTCTTGAAGCCATAACTGTACATAATTTCTTAATTGTGTGAACCAATAATCTTTTATAATTTCTCAAAGGCTTGAAGCCATAATAGCCACAATATGATGATTTTTTAAATGAATGTTCAGGTTTTCGATCGTAAGTCTGATCAACTTCTTAACATCGGGAACAAGTTTGGGTCTTCGTCTGGTATAAGCCCAGTGCCCTATTACCGACAATTGGAATAGTTGGGCCCCCCTGGGCCTATACCCCACGATATACGGTAGTTATATTTTAACGTCATAATCTTGTACATGTTTCTAACTGCATGAAGAGATTATCTCTTAAATTAGCTCTTTTGTAACTGCTTGAAGTGATTATCTCTTAAATTAGCTATTTTGTAACTGCTTGAAGCTACGATCACTTCATTTTTTCAGAATAAATGTTTCTTGAAGTCATAATTTTGTATAATTTCTTAAATGCATTAAGATAATATATATTTGCTATTTTCAAAGCATAATCTTGTACAATATTTGTACTGCTTAAAGCTATGATCACTTAGCTGTTTATTGAAGCTGTTATTTTGTATGATTTCTTATCTGCATTACGATATCATCTATCTTCTAAGGAATAATTTTATATAATATTTTAATTATTTGAAGCCATAATCATCTAGCTGATTCTTGAAGCCATAATGTCATATGATTTCTTATCTGCATGATGATATTATCTATTAGCTATTCTTAAAGCATAATCTTGTACAATAATCTTACTGCTTGAAGCTATGATCACTTAGCTGTTTATTGAAGCTATTATCTTGTATGATTCCTTATCTGCACAAAGATGTAACTAGCTATTTTTAAAAGCAATAATCTTGTGTTACACCAATGATGAAAATATACTAAAGGCAACACACTGTTGAAATGATAATCTCAGCTGTATCAATGACAATAATGATGATGACAATGACACTGACGACAATAATAACAATTATGACACTGGTAATACTGATGACACCGACAACAATTCTAACATAGTTCTGTGTGAGAACAATGGGAAAAAAGTGTGCTTTAATCTACGATAAATTAAGTTGGCAAACTGCCAATTACGTCATGTATCCTTACTTTTAACCCCCTTGTTAGTAGTGACTACAAACACTGTGACGAGCTTTTATGCGACGTCACAGTGGCATGACATCATGTCTTGTGAAACTCCCAGTTGGTGGAACAGCTAGTTAACGAGCCCAGTTTATGTACTAGTATTTGTAAACGGACGTTTGATACATCTGATTTTCATTTTTTCAACAAATGTGTGCTATGTTAGAATAGCAATAGAGTACAGTCTACCCCTATATATACTGTATTCTAACATAGTTATGTGTGAGAACAATGGAAAAAAGTGTGCTTTAATCTACGATAAATTAAGTTGGCAGACTGCCAATTACGTCATGTGACTACAAACACTGTGACAAGCTTTTATGCGACGTCACAGTGGCATGACATCATGTCTGGTGAAACTCCCAGTTGATGGAACTACAGGCGCTTGCCACTGGATAGTAGATCGAATCTATCAATGTTTTAAAAAAGATTAAAAATATATACTTTTCTATATTAAATAATATTACTTGATCTAATAGCATGATAACACAATACATAAAATATGTATTGTGTTATCATGCTATTATATCAAGTAATATTATTTAATATAGAAAAGTATATAATATATTATTTTAAATCTTTTTTAAAACATTGATAGATTCGATCTATTATCCAGTGGCAAGCACCTGTGGTTCACTTTGAGTTATTTGATAGGTGTTTCTTACACAGAAAAAATTCAAACTTTACTCATTCAAAAAAAAAAAGAATCTGGTAATATATTATTAGTATTTTCAGGATAAAGTTACTCCAACTGATTAATTAAAGAATAACCCACAAGATAGAAGTGATTACAGAAAATATGTTCCAAGTGAAATTAATATTCACTGAACATGAATTTCATGAGGAACATATTTTCCATAAGTACTCATATCTCGTGAATTACTCTTATTCAACATAAGCATTTTATCGGAATACATCATGGAAAACTGCTGAAAGATCTCTTGATATATAGAGGTGACCAAATACAATCTGCTGTTAAGCAATCGTTCACCTACGATGTCAAAGTCATTGTCTGCTTACAACATCAAAATCGTTGAATAACACAAAATGACAAAATCAAGTGTTGATTATCTAAAAGTTATTCTCCAGTAGAAATCCATTAGACTACATCACATACGTTGAATAATGGTTATATTGTAATGCATACCTTCGCTCTCAGTTCCGCTTCCAGTTCCTCCGGGGATTTCTGTTTGAAGATGGTAGCTGATCCACCATCGTCCTCATCCGGGTATTCTGGAAACTTCCCTGTGGAATCTCTGAAATAATATGGGAAATGAAACATTAAACTCCAGGCCTTTTTGAGTATGATGTCATGCTCAAGCTTAAATTTGTGAACAAAACATTGAGTTGAGTATGAAATTGTACTCAAAATGATTTTAATAATCTCAGAGATTGGGTGCTAATTAGCCTATAAATAGCTCTGTGTGACCTCAAATTATGTGAAAATTGTGAATACAGAGATCCCTCTTCAATGAACCCACCTGAACTCAGTGAACCCACCTGCACACAAGGAACCGACCAACTGCACTCAAAGAACCCACCTGCACTCAATGAACCCACCTGCACTCAATGAACCCACCTGCACTCCATGAACCCACCTGCAACTCATGAATCCACCTGCACTCAATTAAACCACCTGCACTCAAAGAACCCGTCTGTACTCAATGAACCCACCAATGAACCCATCTGCACTCAATGAACCCACATGCACTCAATGAATCCACCTGTACTCAATTAAACCACCTGTGCTCAATGAACCCACCTGCACTCAATGAACCCA
>JAUTBV010114890.1:0-13806 GCA_032361325.1 Lepetodrilus fucensis
TATGTATTATGTATCCTAGCAATCATGATAAAACATACAAGCATTATAACATCAAACCTTTACCATTTAGCAAATATAAAATATTGTCAAATTGTTTTCTCATTTGTGTTTAATGTTTCCATGAAAGGCTTTCTTGAAAGAAAAAAGAATACAGAATGTTTGCAAAATATTTACAAAATTAAATAAAAACTATTAATTATCATAATGCATCTGAAGGAAATAATGCCTGTTTTCTCAGCAAACATGATTTTAAGATACTATATTTTGTGGTATTTGTGTATATGTGAATGGGTGAAAGGGGTTGCAGGGAGGAGGAGAAATGGGATGCAGGGAGGAGGAGAAAGGGGGTGGGGTAAGGGTAAGGGGCGAGGGTTTGGGGGAGGAGGGGGTGTGGGGGGTGGTGGTTTGGAGGGGTGGTGGTTTGGGGAATCACATATCTGGGCTTCTCTAAAGCCTTGGACACTATGTACCTCATTCAGGTTAATTCTGGTCTTCAACTGGCTTCCTTCAAATCCACCACGTATGTCCCTAGCTACTAGTTTCACATTTAATGACTCGGTATTCTTGGGAACAGAACACTTGATTCACAATGGTTGCACTAGAAAACAGAAATATTTTGTCTGTGTTAAACTTTATGATATAATTTGATAATTGGAAAACATATTTAGTATATGCACAACCTATTCTGCAAGAGTGAAATGCCATTAGAAAAACAACAGACAAATAAAATTGAATAACGTTATCTTTAAAAGACAACACACAAATAAAATAAAATAATAAAAATAAAAGCTAATAAAACTATCTTTCTGATAATTTCCATTGTTTATTAGATATTGGATTATTGAACTCTGACAATCAAAATTCATGCTTAATTATTCCTGTCTGAACATTGTTCAAGTGATTATGGGAAATAGTCGACTGTGTTGGACATAAACAGCAAAATTCACATTGAAATTAGGTCTAAAATGCTAATGAGATGAAGAATTTGCTCAAGACAAAATGTTCTGATGACTATTTTCTTGATGCGACACTAATTATGCGAGGGAGTGGCGCCAAAGCCCCTTGCAGGTGATTGTGATGAACTCGCTGCAGTGTTAATTGAATCACATGAACGCCATACCATAATACACAACGAGCAACGTGAATTAATGGCAAATTCAATCATTATACAACTCTTTAGACCGCTTAGTTAGTTTGCACAGGAATTGACGTGGAGGTCAGACGATATCGAGGAATCACGGAGTCTACAAAGATCCTTACAGAAGCGGGTGTGTCTCGTGGTTTGTCCACAGGAACTGAAGCAGAACAAAGATGTGCCGACATAATTGCTTCTCCGGTAGACAGCAAAGTAATCAAATAATGGCAAATTTGTTTATGTTTGAAAACTTAAGACAACACATTCTGTTAGAGTTTCATGTTCGTAGTAGGTCTTCCTACCATAAATTAAATGTCTGCAAGATATATTTTGTATTTCCCTTTTTAAAGTGTTGATGCGCGGAAATTACCAAAGGCCAAGATATGTTGTTTTTTAAAATTAATAATAAATGTATAGACAATTATTCCAATAGAAATCGTGACAGTGTATGACACTGTTATCATTTGCTGATAATGTCATGTCTGATTTTTTCCCTAGGCATTTCAGTTTTATTGTAGGAATACAACAGTACTTTTAATACTGTGCTATTTTATACCTTTTCAGTCATTATGGATATAACCATGCAAGGTGTTACATTTCACTTCAAAGTTTCAATTATCAAATCGTATCTCTCTTAAGATTGAATAAAAAATATTATAATTTGCCACACGTATACTTGGACACGTGGCAACTGAAATGGAAGCGTCAATTTTCAGCATCACCAGTTTGAAGATGCCTGTCACTGTAAGGCCAAATTAGCCGCCGCTGGCAGTGAAAGCGTTAATGAGGAGAGAAGTAATAATCTCGCAAACTATCCAGAAACTATTGACTTGCAAATTTTCGAATAATCATTTAAGATATGTCTTATCTGGAATCATATTCAGTATGGTGTATATGTTATATAATTGCTGAAACAGGTTAGAAAATTACAAATGCCAAACCTTTTCATGTTTAAAAGTTTAATAAATTCTTACTATTCCAGATGGAGGTAAATGTATCATAGTCCAATTTGAATTCTGAATTTTCCATTGTATGTTTTATGATTTACAAGTACTTGTACGTATACAATGTTTAATGATAGAGTAGAAATTTCCATAATGGTAGATATAGAGAGGACACAAATGTTTTAGAACACCAAATGCATCGCAAGCAGAATCCAGAACAAGTCAGCATCTGATAGCTGTCAGTCACAGTGTATTACTACGCCATGTGATCAGGCAGATGGGAGGATACTAAACATGAATAATTTCGCTATCTCTTTTTCCATTTCAATTAATCTGATTCCTTACTATTTGACAATTTTGTGTGTGTGTAGAATTATTAAATAATGGAATACTCTTCTGGTATGGTGTAGGAGAAGCTATTCAGATAAGATTACTAATTATGTCTTAATATAGTATATGAAGAAGACTTAATATATCTCATTTCCTGAAATAATTATATTGACTAATGTATTTAGTGGCAATCTGACCTCATGGGCTGGCTTAGTGAAAGGATTTGGTTGAAGCAGTGCTGTAGGCATGTAAGATGAACGCAAACAATGTTTGTCTGTAGCTTCAGTATAGTAGAACCTCGTATCGCGATGTCATCATGGATATATATTTTCACTCATAATATCACAAAACAGCATACTAAACTCAGACATATTTATTATATTTTACAATATATTTTAAATAAGAATTTAAACTATTTGCAAAATAAACACCCATTACCTATTGGTATATGATTTAATTAAACATATTTTTATTCAGCAAAGAATGAGGATTGGTAAACAAGCTGTACAGCTTATTTCAATACTGCTCCTATGGGATCTTGCCAGAAAAGGGTATTACATATGCTGTATACCTGACAAGACCTTTTGATTATCAGAATAGTCGGCATCTACGTACCATCTTATTTCTGTGTAATCACCGTGCCTCTGACCGAACCTATAAAGAAACAGTATTATGATGAAAGGAGGGCATTCATAGGATGATCTGGAGAGATGAAGTAAAAGACTAATAATTATTCTGACTGACTGCTGAGATTTCTTTGACTGTATATGCCTGATGGAACCTCATTTCCCTTCTGAAGAAAGTGCTCTTTGTGCAGCTTCTGCTTCGCCTGGGGAGTCTTATGAAGCTAATTCAGATATCATACTGAGTAATAGTAGTATAAACTTTGATTTCTCTCTAGAAATACCCTGTGATTATTCGCTTAGTGACTTTCATCTGAGAGCAAATTATAACTCGGTGAAACCATTAAAAGTGCCAGAGGAAAACTGATTATCAAGAAAGTTGATGAAGTAACAAAACTGATGTCATTATGCAGTGAAACAGTGATAATAAGGTTAGATTTGAGATTTATTTGGTTTTATTAATAATTCCACATATTTTGTGAGGCTTTCATATTCTGCTATCATTGCAGGGTTCTTGGTTCTAATTGGATAGTTACCTAAATTTATGTTCAAATTCCACTAAATCTTGTAACCATGCAGGAATTCAAAAGGTATCGCATTCTTCCTATGGCTTTCTGATAAAGATATTAAATACTTTTTACAAGATGTATTTTAGTAGTTTTCAATGCTAAAATTTGTCATATCAACTGGCACAATACAATGACATCTAAATATCATATCATATTTGCGTCATATCTCAAAGATGTCGGAAAGCATGGACATTTTTTTATGGATAGTTATGAATTAAATTACAATTGAGTAAGTACAATTAATTGAAATAGAAATGAATATAATTTTTATTCCATTTGTAAGCCTACTTCACAAAATAACTTAAAGAGAATTATTACCTGCTGTTTTGACAGCTATTGTTTGACAAGTGGAATGGAATGTGACTTATATAGTTTTTGTAGGATTTTCTGCCAAAGAAAGAATGCTGCTGCACGATCACTTGTTTTAAATTGTGTTTGTCCTCAAGAATTTTACCTTGTGAACAGTGGTGAATAAATTAGAAATTCAGTTTGTGTGAATCAAAGAGAATCAACAATTCAGTAAAAAAAACACCATATCTATGATTTGTGTCATTGTACTCCACAAAATACCAAAACAACACTGATTAATTTCACAATGTTGAAATTCAAACCAAAATACTTAGATCAGGGCATGCTTTGTTCACGAGCTATCCATCTCATTCAATTCATAAGGTCGTGATATTTAAAATGGAATTCTTAAAACAAATGTCATGAGACAGATAAAGTTTGATTGCTTTTTGTGTTAATGTGTATCTCATTTTACATTGTTATAATGGGCAGGTGTGCAGCTAGCTAACAGATTGAACATGTCGTTGGATAAAGTTCAACTATGTACATCGCTGGTCAGTCATGTTTCAGTTATAGCAGTGTGCTAGCAAGTGGGTAGCATGTCAGAGTGGTAGCAGTCAATATTGCGATGACAGGTGGAGAAGGATAGCATGGTATTTAGTGACTACAGGTAGAAATGACACAGGACACATTCCTCTAAACACACTAAACAGTACCACCAGGACACATACTCCTCTAAACACTAAACACTACCACCAGGACACATTCTTCTAAACACACTAAACACTATCACTAGGACATATTCCTCTAAACACACTAAACACTGCCACCAGGACAACACACATTGTACTCGTTCAATTTTCACCTACTTGGATTAATTCCTCTATAAAATCATTTTATTGAGATGGATCATATGAAGCATTTTCCTGAAGGAATAACAATATTTGAGCCATATGCTAATTACACTGCCAGTGTGTGGGGTAATGAGAAGCAATGGTGTTTAGTACTTTTGTAGGGTTGTTTAAGATTATCTAGCATGGCAAAAACATCGATTCTTTCCTTTAATTTCCTGTTCAGAACAGCGGTTTGCTGCATGAAAGTATAAGAACCTGCATGACTGTGCACATTAAGGAGACGATGGTGCCCTAATTAGTTGGGCAGAGACCTTGTCAGGGGGGTAGGTGACAAGAAAACCATAATTTCCGCCGCTGTCATAGAGCTGCACGGTGGCGCTACAGACCGCTGTCACCTCATATGGAGACCGGTGAAACTTCGACTTAATGAACCTTAATACCGTGATGGCCGCTAGTACTGGCTTTGACAACTGTGTGAGGAGAGGGCTCGTCTTACCGCCCTCCAAGCTCCAGCCAGCCTGCTGTATGCTCGGCATTGTCCTCACCCTGTAGCAGGGATATTTTTACCAAGAAAAGGAAAGATTCGGAGTGCTAATTGAGGCCGAAAACTCTCAGCATTGAATCAGTAAATTATCTTCTCTCTGCATCTTCCTTTCTCACCCCCCCAGGCGTTCCACGCATCTCGGCTCTCATGAAAGTGTGCAATACCACGTACAAGCCTATTTGTTTCCTCTCATTATCTGTGCCTCTAACCGGCTGATATAATACTCCATGCCTCAAATTATTTAGAGTTATTTTGAAGAGATCAGTTTGCAGCACATTTATACGCCTTGTTTTCTTGACGTTGTGCTTCCCCGTTATTCTTGTGCTCCCATGATTACTAGCCTTGTCCGTAATACGACAGTAATTATATACATTTTGTCAAATTTGCAAAGTTGTCGTATCGTGATGGGTTATATCCTATTATGGAAGTCAGATCTTCAGACAACCTAATCATATACTATTTACATGCATTATTCTTCAAGAAGTAAAAATAACACACTTGCTTCAAAACATACACTCAAAGACAGCTAATAATTTGGAGAACAATTTGTAAAACATTAATATGAAATGAAATGCTCATTTTATGCACAGTTTTCCAGAATACATCACAGAGTTAAGGTTAAGGTACATTTGTAAATAACTAAAGAGACAAGATTTGTTTCAATTTAATATCAGCTGTATATCTCCAGTAGAAGGTGGATCAATATTAAAAATACTGAATGTAACATTATACCTTTTTTCCATAGGGATAATTTTACGTCTATTAAAGCTGACAGAGGAAATTAGAACCTACCTGTAGATAGTAGGGAAACAGTGGTGGCTTTTACCTTGGATTAACTGTCCATGATTAAATTTAACATCAATGTGACAATGAATGGTTGCATCGCACACATGTTATTTCTCAGAAGACACACATTTCCTGGATTCAAGTAAATATACTGTGTCTGGGGCAATAAATAGAATGCTGAAATCATTGCCTTTGAATGCTAACTTTAATGTACCCAATGAAATCATTCTACTTTGGCATCACTAAAACTTGAGCAGTAATGTATGTTCTGTTTCTCTCGACTATAATGGTGACAAATCTATTAAAACACATTATTTTAAGACCTGCTTTTTCTCAAGAAATGTTAGTTTATCAAACTGATTTCAAATTACCGCAGACATTTCCATGATATTATCATGCTTGAAGCATGTTTCAAATATTTTCTTCAATTACAATCCTGAAGAGGATGGATCAGTTTGATGATGAATCCTATCACATTGTACAATTTTAACATAATGTCATTTTATCCTACCTTGTAATTAGACAACTAAAATAGAAGCTAATGGTGCTTTAGCCAACGTCACTAGTGGAAGATAATCTGGACTGACAGGGCTCTTATTTCTGTTGAGATTCTTATCATTAGATCATGTAAAATAAACATTAACTAGTTTTCTAAGTGGTATATATAAAGTTGGACGTCTTCGAAACATGGCCAATGTCGACACTAATAAATGTCACTGTCACGCTTTTTTCGACCACCATAACTACGGAGTCATTATTTCGACAGGAAGTCAAGACGGGGAAGGAAACCAGTGAAGGAGTAAGAAAATTGTTTCCGATCCTTTGGATTCAACATTTCTCCAAGTCTCAGCTCCTTAAAACTGGAGATTTCCTTCGCCGACTCCAACTAAGCCCCTTGTCATTTGGAGGGTTCTAAATCTCATCTTGCATTGCCAACGACATCAGGTGTAGACTTACAGATGTGGTGCCGTCTGACTGTCGTCTCACTCTGACTGCCATGTTATATGTCAGGGTGGTAGTTCCCCCGACTTGTAACTTACATCCTGACAGCAGTTCTAGGGATTTCTCCTTTCATTCCCTCTATCTCTCCAGACTCGTTCATGATCATAGTATGCTTCCTATTCAACCATTATTAATTTCTAAATAATATATACATTTTTATAGTTATGAGATATGGACCCAGTATTCGAATAAGATATGGACCCAGTATTCGAAACAATAGAGTTTTCTTGTTATGGTAGGGTCTTTGTGATGTTTAGGTACGGTATATTGTAAGATCTTATTCTCGGCTATTGTAGGCAATGCAATGACCGATAGTTTGCCAGAAGGTGTCTGTAGTTTACATGCATATAATGATGCGACGTTGGAACGAAATGGCACGTTTTGACAGTTGAAAGACTTCCCTTGCCAAGACCATGTGAGCTGTCAGCATATTTATAACATGTGGGTATCTGATGACACAATGAGTCACTGTCAGAAGGTTGTCTGAGCCACTGGTTGTCAGGCATAACATTTCCAGTTGCAATCATTGGGTATTGCTGGCATTAACAATGTTGAGGTTCTGTCAACACGGCCACTGATGAGTGTATATGATACTGGAATTCAGAAAGAAGAACTGGCATTAAGGAACTGTTTGATATAGCTACAGCATGTTCTTTATGTTTGCTTTTCAGATTAATCACTTACATTTATCATGACTCCTTCTCCTGTCTTTCGTTGCTTTGAACTATGTCATTATCAAATAGAAAACATGAAGGAATCATTTGTGGTAGTAATAGTACATGTTTGTGTTCTGTACCCGATGTTAATGACCTCTCAGAGATGGTGAAGATACTGACACAGAAAGAGATGAAGGCTTCTAAAAGTAGTGCTAATCTTTGATGGCAACACTTTGGCAGTCTCTGTGTAATCCACCGACATTGTCAGTCGTCTGTATACAGAGTAGTTACACGACCACCTGCACATGACAACACTAACTCTCAGGCCTGATGGTCTTCCATGGAATAACACTACCTCTTGACCTGTACATGACAACACTACATGACAATACTAACACTCAGGCCTGATGGTCTTCCATGGAATAACACTACCTCTTGACCTGTACATGACAACACTTAACTACTAACGTATGACATATTCTTTGAGCTTGTATGATGTCTTTTAAGAAGGCAATAATCTTGGGTCAGACATATATACAAGATTTGAACAGTAGCTCAACATGTTCCAGGCATCAACTAGTGATCAGTGGATTCTGTTATTGCTCTGAGAGCAGAGTGCAATAGAGATCTTTTAGGAGATTTTCCAGAGATTTTTTAGGTAAATGATGACTCAATAAAAAGGTAGAGAAATCTGAAGAAGGTTGGAAGAGTACATCATATTAGTAAGGAAGAATTCATCCTATGTTGTGGCCAATTAACTTTTTATTTCAGAACTCTTGTTATTGTATTGAAAATGACACACCTTTCTTCTTATTTAGTACTTCTTAAAAATGGTTGTTTGCCAGATGTAAGCCTTGTACATCCAGACTAAATGAAATCCTCATCAAATCTCAATGTATTTCTTTTTTATTTTGTTACAGATCAACTGTTTGGCAGTTGTGAATCACTAACATACAGTGGCCTGCCGGAAAACAGCTTTGACTTTCAACTGACCAAAAAACAACTAGAACAGCTTGAAGATCAAATATGGCTGCTGATTGAAAATGGATTCACTTGGAAAGACGCCTTCACGCAATGTTCTCTACAAAATATGGTGATAGCGTTCGCCCAGGGTGAAACCTTTGATAGCCACTGGTGTGAAGAAGCTTTGTCACAGCCAAGTTACACAGAAGACGTTGAAGGAGAGATAGCATCAGTATTACAAAATCTTATGGATGTTCAAGATGGTCACTTAATCCAAAATTCAATTGCGAGTCTTGATCAGGATGAGAGAGACTCTATTTTCCCTGTTTCCGACAAAAGGGATGAATTTGTAAACATTCACAAATATTTTGATGCTTCCAAGGGTCAGTTGAAGCGTGACCCGTACATGGAAGAGGAAGCTAACCTCAGGAACTACCTCACACCTCTCGGGATGTCGGACCCATCTGGAGGCGAGCTGGCGTATCTCCAGGACATCCAGGACATCCAGGACATCCAGGATGTCCCGCAGCAGACAGAAGAAGAGGACAAGCTGAAGCAATACCTCCTGGCCCTGGAACAACTCTCGGAAACGGGACAAGGAGCCGACACTGGAGACCAGGGACTGACTCTGGCTGACTTCGGAGCCCCGGACTACGTGGAAGAAACGGCTGGTCCCGAGTCCATCATCAGTGACAAGCCGGACATCATGAGCGCTGACAACATGGGCATTGACAACATGGGCACTGATGCCATAAGCGCTGACGACATGAATTACCTCACGATGCAACCTGCAGATCTCGGAATGCAAATGGATGCTGAAAGTATGGACAACAATGGTGGGTATTGGTGAAATTATATGGTAAAAGTTTGAGAACATGACATAAAAATTGAATCCGTTTCTGAGTAAAAATATAATTGTCTTTATTTCTCTTGTATAGTTTTAATAATATATATACACTTGTATAGCACCTAAAGTTAATCATATCCATAATTAATGTAGAATGTTAACTTTTTTTAACAGTTATTGTTCATCTGTTTCACAAACAATATCCTATGACTTGCCATTGGCCGATTTTTAAAAATAGGTACAACATTGAAAATAGTATCCGTCTCCTTCCAAAACGTCTAGACAGTAACATCGTGATTTCTAGAGCACCGCCAGTTTAGGTGCACTATCAACAGCACTCATCATATCTGAACTTTTGGTCCAAAATAACATTAAATTGACCTAATAGTAACTACATAAATCAAGCCTCACATTTGTTAAGGAGATGAACTCAAAATTGTTTTTATCCATAGGAGGGTTAGACATCCCCTAATTTAATGGTCTTTTCCAAGGGAAGTTGACTGATGATACAAAATTGGGGGGATATCATTTCAGAACATTCCCCTTCCCTCTGCCCCTGAAAAAAAAAATCCAATTTGCTTTTTTGGGATTGATTCAAATTATGGCCACCATTTTAACTAGAGGAAGTCTCTCTTGGTCAGCCATGTAAGCAGTGACCTCTAATTGGGGCAAATTGTGGAAAGGTTTTCGAGGTTTCGTTACCCAGCCCATTTATCAAATTGCAGGCTGATTTTTCCCTTTTCTGCGTATTACAAATTACAGGTCCTGCTAATGAGGCTAGCGAGATACTTGACAGCCCTGCTGCAGTGGAAGCCGGGAGCTTCAGGCAGAGCTCCAGTGCAGGTACGTTTCAGGTCGCGATTCGAGTGCCGCTATTACTAGTCATGTGGAAGATATTAGCAAGTTCTCCCAGCATTCCAAGCCCCAAGGTGCTTTACAAGCCAAGTCTAGAAGATGCCAATTTGTCTGAAGTGAATGAAATTTTATCACATTTTTTTTTGCTTTTGAGTTCCGAACCTTGGACTCTGCCCTTTTATGCGTTTTGTCTGTCCAGAAAGAATTTGTTCCAAGCAGCAAGTAATCAGGCTAGTTTTCCAATTCATTGGCAATGCAGGGTTTTATTAGGTTAATGTCAAATTGGAAATGGTTACATTTTAATTTCAAACAAATTGGTCATTGGCTTCCTGTCAAATTTTCTGTGTAACTGCATCGGAAAATTTGTTATTGGGATTTTTTTTCTTTACTTAAATTTTTTACAATGCCATGCAACTGTCTTATTTAAGTTTGGTTGCCATAGCTACAAGATTACTCTGTCACACAGAAGACTTTGTTAGATTTGACAAAAACATGTGGATCTAGATCATGTTAAAAAGTTCATGGGTAAATAAAAACGGATAGGAAACAAATATATCTCTGGAAAATATTGATTTATTCAAGTTGCGGTGCAAGATGAATGATTCTGGAACAAGATGAGTCAGCCAGGTTGAAACCACACGTAAATAAACATAACACCATCACCATTCAGACATGTCATCCCCAATGACTGACCCTTCATTTGCTATTATCCTTGTGTTATTTAGAGTACTGTTTAAACCAGAGAAGTCTGTTGTTATTGGAGGTGGTATATGTTAACTACAGATATATTGTTATTCCGAATTAAACTAGAAATTTGTATTGTTATTCAGAGCCCGGCAGTATGGAAGAAGCCGATCTTCTCTCTATCTCTCCTCCTGACGAGAAGATGTTGGAGGAATTACTAGAAGGTAAACAGTGGAGACATTTATCACGTGTGCAAGATTAGGGTAAATGGTGGAGACATTTATTACGTGTGCACGATTAAAACCATGAAACACATGTCCTGCTGTCTCAATCTTCTTAGTTGCGTACTTTATCTATCTTTCCACATGTTGTATGCATACTATTGCATACTTTACCTAGGCCACCCCCAACTCCTCCAGTGCACACACACTGATACTACAAGTAATATATGTTCATGCTAACATATCATGGTTATCTCACTGAGAGGAGTGACGGAGTAGACATGAGTGGAAATATCAACTCTCCCACTGTAATCGATGAGATAAACACGGTACGCGAGAAGAAAACCTGAATATTCAATTTATTGCATAAAAGTATTGAAATATACCTAAAGTTTAATAGATTAGTCATGTTTGTTAGTAGATTTAAGAAAGCATCAGCCTACTTTATTCCCCTTCCACTAACCGTAACTGATTCGATGTCATACTTTATTGTCATGTCATTACATACTCTGATGACATACTTTGCCTGTGACGTGATTAGGTTTGTGGTTCACGTGTGAAGATAATCTATATTTTCACTAGTGACTTATAACCCAATTTATTTCACTAGATTTCATTGGATTTATCTAATAATGGATTACATGTAGTTTATTGAGTCTACTACTTGCACACCAACTTCAGATTATCTATTATCTACTCTCCACATTGATAATTCCATCCTGATGCAGGACATTGACCCTAGACATAATGTCCTGTCCTGTCCTCATTAAAGTTCACAGGACCTGTAACCGTATGCTTTGAGGGTTTTTCCATGTCTCCTTCCTTCACTTACACTTTCCATTGATCAATCATTAAATATTTGCTTGAATATGATGGGTGCCGCTGATATTAAAATTGTCCTTTCTTTAAGTCCAGCTGTGAAAGATTGAATCATTTTAGGCTATTCCGCGGAGAGTAGGGCCAGAGAGAGGGAGAGTGCCTGTGTTGTTGCCTGTGTTGTTGCCTGTTTTGTTGCCTGTGCCTGTGCTGGAGATGTAGAAATGTAGCGGCACTGTGTCGCTGTCACTCACACTGCAGCCTGTGATTGCTCCTGATGGTGGCCGTCAGACTCCTGATGTGAGATTGGTGCTGCCCCCATGATGAATTACTGTATTGGAATGCTGTCAAGCCACTGAGATTCTGTCAAATTTATTCCCAGATATTTTTTAAGGCCACCATTATTCTGTTCCGATGGACCATGAATTTCATAGGAAACTGGTGCCCCAGTACAGATAAGAGACTGAATTATTTTCTGCTTAGTCAAAGTTACCACATTACGGCTGTGTCAATATTTCTATAAAAATAGAATGAGGTAGTTCCCTTGTTGCTGAGATAGCTCCAGAGCTGATCGTTAAATGAGAATGCTGGTTGAAGCCATGATAGACATTGTCATTACTGACAACCCTTTTATCAGTGGTCGGAACAAAAACTTACCATTGATTGCAATAGTTTGAAATCAAAACTGACTTTTTAAAAAATATTAAAATTATACTGTTTGAAACTAGTTGGTTATCACCAAATTGAGAATGAAACCAGATAAGTAGAACAACTAGAAAGCTATGTTCCTTATACGGCTTAATGCACACACACACACACACACACACACACATTGAGATACCGTACATCCTGTAATGCCAATGACCATGAGCACATCATGAAGAAGCTGCTATATATTTACTAAAGTCTATGTAAAACTGACCATCATTAGCTCATGACATCTGGCCAAGCACAGATAGCTCGCTACCCATATATATATTGTATCACATATGTGAGGAAGCAAGGTGTCATTGGCCATCATTAGCTAAACACATCTGAGAAGGACATAGGTGTCTCTGGCTGCCATTATCTCAGTCAATGAGAATCCATGGAGGAACCTAGGTGTCATTGCCTATCATTAGCTCATAATGTTTGCGTGAAGGATGGGGAATGATTTGCTCATTAAACCTCTGTGAAGCACATATGAGCCTGAAGCAATGCTCAATTATGACTTTTCATTCTACTAATACATATGTGAAGGTGTGAGGAAAGCTGCTAGAGTAGAGCTTTTCCTAATCGCTTGTAAGTCCTTCAAATGTTAAGATGTGCTCAAAGATGAAAGCTTCTGCTTTGCTAAAGTTGTGCAATATTAAAGATTCCTTACACTTCTGCAGTATTCGGGTTACAGGGAAACTTTTGAGCTGTTTGTATCTATATAATTATAAATGTTTTATTCAATAACACATGTATTTGTCACATGCAAGAATTTGCTGTTGTGTATGTGTAGGTAGGTGGTAGAGGAAACCTTCTGAAGTGTATGTATGTGTATGTTGCAGGAAGGTTAAGGCAAGGAATGTGTATGTGTGTGTCTGTGTTGCAGGGAAAGTTGAGGCAAGGAATGTGTATGTCTGTCTGTTGCAGGGAAGGTTGAGGCAAGGAATGTGTATGTGTGTGTCTGTGTTGCAGGGAAGGTTGATGCAAGGAATGTGT
>JAUTBV010114901.1:0-13803 GCA_032361325.1 Lepetodrilus fucensis
GCAATACGTATCGTATCGTAAGAAAGTGTATCGTTGCAGGCCTACAAACAACCATCTCTAACTTCAAAATAAAAACAAAATTAAATGTTTAATCGTAGCAAATGGATCAAATATTCCCGCATCAACTTCATAATCACTATTAGCTTAAAATTTAATAAATTATGGTAGAACATTACGCTATTTCCACTTGTTGATGCATGTAAACGTTTGCTGTGTAAGATGAGTAGAATCTTGCTTATATTTTAATTCCCATGGTACTATAGATCATGATGCTGAACACATGAATGCTGTGCGTCGTGGTCCAAGTACACAGAGTACCAATTAGAAATCACTACAATTCCCATTGATGTTTTACTGATTGGTGTTGCTTGCGCAATATCTGTACATGTACCAACGATTTCTGATTCATGTTCTATACCAAACGTTTCTTACTTAAATGATGTCAACTCAATCATGCTCGCGCGCGCACACACACACACACACGCACACACACACGCTGGACGTGAGAATACCGTAGTTAACTTTCCAAATGGAATGATGTTTAGTTTGTGAACTTGTCAGGGTGTACTTAAACACCGTCATATCGATGACTTGTTGTTTGATTTGTTAAATTAATCATGTGGGGCCTTATTGCTGTATGTACTGTATCATACTGCTACTATCAGTTGGTATAGGCCTATGTCTCTGGAGAAGACCTTGCTCGATTGACTCGCTATCCGTGTTCTACATCGTCTTGCTAGAGCCGCCATCATGGTCTTGTAATCTGGAATCCCTACCCCCCACGTATCGTCCGACGTGTGCGCGTGTTGACTTGTCGCCATACACGTGTTCTCGCTCTCGCGATAGCTCTGTAATCACGGCCGAAATGATTAATCAACAAATTCCATCAGCGACTTGATTCTTCGTCGCATCAATAATTTCTGACATCGAGGAGTGAAGGAGGTGCATTCGTGTCAGATGCGTGATGTCCACACCGGCGTGTGTCCTATCTGTGTATGTCCTATCTGTGTATGTAGATGGATGTTACAGTAGCGTGTGAACTAGTCCGTGTTTGTTCAATATTTGCAATGTTCAATATTTGCAATGTCTCAATTTGTATCGGCTCTTGGGCATATTTCAGCAATCCAATGAGTGTCTCGAATCACATTGCCCATTAGGTGTGTTCACTGAACAATAATAATGGTAATGGAATGATTTTGCCTTCACTCATTATATGCAACACATACACTATAAGGAATGCAGAAGGTTTTACAGTAGCCTACAATAGTTTACGCAATAATATATGTGTCTACTTGAGGGTCCAACTCAAATCATGCGCTCTCAGCCTTGTCCGATCATTGTATACTATACTATCCTGTCAACTTCTCATTGACCAAATACTAGGCCCCTCTCCGGCTGAAAGATCGTCGCAAATTGGTGAAAGATTCCCGCAGCGACGTTAAACTTCATATTCACTCACTCACTCACCGGATGAAAGAAGTCGTGATGTCCAAGAACATCTCGTCTTGCCTGGGCCAAGTTATTTAAATCCGCTCTAGTAAGCTCGGAATTCTACCATTTTGACCAGGAGATGGAACTCTAAACCAAGACATTGATATATCGTACCCAGTTTCGACTGGTAGTTACACTGTATATGCAAAATATGACATAACTGTATTTGGTCTAAGAAGATGTAAGACATTTCTTTTTCACTGAGAAACGACATCAGAATAGCAAGCAAAGTCTGTCCAACATCTATTTATAACTACTGTCCATTCAGCAGGAGGATACATCTAACCATTACAACGCATGCTTTTCACATTCTGATTTTGTAATATCTTGCGGCTATCCTGAAAGAATTAACCCTACTTACGGTCTAGCGGAGGATGTAACAATTCCAATGTATCTGTAGCGCTCTAGAACCGTAATCTGGAAATTAGTGAAAGATTATAGAAAGTGACTTTAAACCCCAAACCAACCAAGCCAATAAATGACAACTGTTCTACATATGGCGGAATGTTTTTGTGGAGATTATGTTTGGATACTTCAGTCCATACCTAATTGTATTACATGATTGCTAATATTCAAGGACGTTTTGTACAGTTGCCAGAAATACATTTACTCGTGTATATTGGTGTAGTAATAATGATGGTAGACGATACCTTGTTTGTGTTCGGGGCTATGGTATAATGGTAGGCCGCCCACAGAAGTAAAACGCCACCAAACCTTAGAACATCACCAGTAGTTGACGTGTACATGATACATTTACAAGCTCATCGTAATCTGAACTGTTTTGCAAAGGGCAGAATAGGTATCCAGCCTATTCGCAAGACTTCAAGAAAGTAACCTTCTATGGTTACCTACATCTCAAGTATCACTTTTGATTTTATTAGTGTTATAATGGAACTTTTTGTGCATAATTAATATGTCGTCTATATATATATATACATAGACTATAGTTTAGCCAATGCAGACTAAAGTACATACTACAACTACAGAACGGACACATGTTCTTTACATAAGTATTGGCACCGTGTAGTCGTAGTACAGCGGTTAATCTTGTAAACTCCGCTTCCTAAGCCTACCCCGTGACTAAGTTGTTTCAGCACAGCACGCTGATCAACACGGTGTAAGCTATCAAAAATTGAAATGCAATTCGGCCGACCAGCAGGAACACGACGACGCCCCTTGGCATCCATATTGCATGACCAGGAAACCTAACACAGTCGCAACATTGCGTGTGTGGAGCGTGCCGACAGGGAAAGAAATTAATACCGAGATCTCGGAGCCAATCGGATTGCAATGATCAATCTTTGAACCACGATCAGAATGTAAGTCATTGGATCAAGTTGACTGAAATAGTGGAGCACGGTAGATGTGGATGTAGTCGGCGTGTTGTGTCTGCAGAATAGCTTCAATATAGGTTAAGAGGTAAGTACTTTTGAATTTGAATGTGATCAATTCAAAGTATCAGAAAGGTAAACATTTGCCTTGAAATAGCGCCTTAAATGGGAGTTTAAAAACCAAAATAGAAGTAGAGGGTAATTCATTATTCTTCCTTTTATTAACATTATTTCGTTAGTATAAATAGGTTTGTTTCCCTTTTAACCTTTATCTTGATTATTAATAATACCGTAGATCAGTGTGCACTCGCCTTTCATCTCAACTCCCTAGGGAGTATAGACCTGCAACCCAAACTGCCATGTTCCATGCTCTAGCGTTCTCATTAAGACCATACGAATTCACTGCACTAATTGACCCTGCATCGCGACATGCTTGAGTAGCGTTGTAACCTGCAATTGCTGTTTAACATGACATTGATATTGTAACGTCCATATCATCAATAATCTGTACACTGCATCAATACTCTGTACACTGCAGACTGTATTATATACCCTACGGGCCCAATATCGTCAGAATTCCGAATGTCCGTTTGCCGTGAACTTTCTACTTCCATGTTAGTGGACTACTTAAGTCAGCTTGATACAAAGATGCCACGTTGGGCGCCATTATTACATTTTTAAGAAGATCATGCCAATCATTTCATTCGAACCCTGAATTACGAGTCCGACGCTCTACCAACTTATCTAAAGAGGTAAGTCAGCTGGCTGAGACCAGTAGGAGCATCTCTTAACCCCCGACTATAGTTGTATCTGGTCGACCAGGGCACATTTGACAGGAACAGCATTGTTTCCATCGAAACTTCCTCACTTTCAATAAATACAATAAATGTTTATGCAATCGGGACATGACTGGGGCCCACATAGTATATTGTGAGCACAACTAGATTTGTATTATACCATGTGATTACACATGCTATATAGGCTTATATTAATTAAAACGTGCTTATCGTATAAGTATTGGTCACTCGTTGACAACAACCTGAGAACTTACTAATCATCACGGGCCAACAGACAGTAACGTCTGGTACGTGTATCAAGTGCCCAGCTTGTGCGTCATCCTCTGAAGCGTGACTAAGTGTTATTGTGGAGACGTAAGCCATGCATGAATCCAGATCTTTATTAGCAGTATATATGAAGATCACTGACCCGATTGTTCCAGATAGAGAGCATCTGATGCTGTCATTTCGGACATCCCTGGAGGAGTCTAAGAGAGTTTAAGAGAACTGTTACTCGTGGTGTCCTCTCATCGTAGTTATAGGATCTCCTCCTCAAACGAACATCCGCCCAGACGGGGTAGAACATGTTTGGTTAGATGCCAGAAACTTTCACAAACCCTCAAGAGAAATCCACCGCCTAGATGTCTGAGATGGGAATATTTTACAGGATGTGTTTGTTACGTCATAGCGCAACAGCCTCCATCCCAGACTAACAACTTTCCTCCAACCAACATGGGTAGTAGTTCTTCACGTGGTCCGGAACCCACTGACAAGGTCAAGGCCGCCGAGGCACGGAAGAGGCGTTATAGGAACGCCGTAACAATTATCGGCGTGTTCTCCAAGCACACCAACCAGGCAAGGAAGCAGCAGAAGCGGATGGAGATGATCATGGCAATAGAAGCCATCAAGCAGCAAAACCACGCCGACTACGAAGAAACTATGCGCTACAATGACGACCCTTATAGGTTCCGACAGCAATCGGCCGGAAGAGAGAAAGAACCGATCGAACTTAGGCCAGGTCTCGCCTCGCCGGAATCTGATAAACCTCCCTGGGCTGTGGTGAGTGGTATTTCATGTGTGGTAGAAGTCTGCATTGTAAAATTACAAACTTACGAAAGTGTAAGCATTCTGCATAGACGTGTCCTGTTTGGAGACCAATGGACATCCATGTATTGTTCTAACTATGATGCAGATGCGTCCCAGTGTCCAGTATTGGTTCATGAAACTCTCGTATCCATGAAGAGATCACAGTGCTCTCGTGCAGACACGATAGCTACGATAGCTACGATAGCTACGATAGCTACGATAGGGCAATAGGGTTTTAGTGGGCATGAGAACTTCATGAAACGATACCCTGTTCCATAGAATGTAGTCTTACAGGAGTCGTAACTCGGGATGTGTAGGGATGAGGACTCTCGTAGCGCTACGATAGTCGTAACTCATGTACGTTAGCATGTTCTGTGAAGCGGAGGCCTGGCCCCTATTATCGAGAACGATCGTAGCACAACCTGAGTCTTAACACCGTAGCAACCGTATAGTAGTTACAACTCTCGTAAGGTTACGATCGTTCTGTAGAGCTACGTAGTATATCTAGTACATTTCTGCGATTCTCTGCTTCAGTACGAATGCGAAGTCAACTGCTGGCTCTGTAGGAAGCAAGCTGACGATGACGCGCACCCTTGTCGCATTTGTCACCGGATCTTCCACCAGCACTGCTTGGAGAGTAGTGGTCAGTGTCGGAAGGTAGACGCTCAGCTGGCCTACAGGTCAAGGTCAAACATTGGATGGAGCTGCTACATATGTGTGAGTGTATCGGCAACTTGCCATCCTTCTGTGATGGTTACTCGTATTGGCCCAGACGTGTGTGTAGTATGCCAATATCTAAAGTTAACTTTCAACTCTTTTGTTCTTCAGGGAAATCTGAGTGTGTTACTCACTGAAACAGAACTGGAAGAACTGATTGAAAGCTTTGAGCTCCACGACGCAGACAACGGTTAGGTTTCAATACTTCATGTGTCTACCATGTCTACGTTAACATTCCTGAGTCTATAATCAGTCTTTGCTGCTTGTTCTATTACTCTTATATATGTCGTCAAATTAATGCTGGTGTTACATGTTATACACACTGTATATCTGAATGTAATGCATTGGCAATCATCGTTCATTATTACAATGCGGCTTAAAACAGCTAGAATAATGTCTGTCTCTAGATGGCGCCATCTCGTGGGAGGATTTCAGCCGCTTCCACTTCCGGCAGGTTGAGGACGAGGAGGGGAGAGAGGTGACGGACACTGACCAGAGCCGGATCAAGATGGACTTCAAGGTGGCGGATGTGGACAACGACGGGAAGCTGGATTGGTGGGAGTTCATCAACCACGGCGCCAAGAGGATCCTAGCCAAGAGGACCAAGGTCTGTATACGACCGTTCTCGCCAGTGTTCAAAATTACCCTGGCCCACTGGCCCGGCCATTTCACCCAATGCTAAAGGTATCCTAAGGGCCAGTAGAAATTCATGTTTTTTGTAAACATTTGTTAGTTGTATCATTATTCGGGCCAGTAAATTTCCAGCGGTAATTTCGAACACTGGTTCTCGCTTACCCCAGTCTCTCTACTTCTGGTGCAGCTGATGTTATTATTTGTATCGTATATAACTGTTTCTTCTCCGGTTATGACAATGCTTTAGCTCAATCAGGTTACTTCTTCAGTACTCAAATGACGTTCGTTTTGTTTCTGTCACTTTCCTAACCAAATATCTAAATTACTTTAATTAATTAATTTTGAATTAAATACATCCAATGATCTTGTTTACACCAGGTAACGAAACAGTGATAACATTGGTGTAACATCATTAAACATAATTAGTCTCACATGGGTAAGCAAAGAATTAGACTTCCACATTCAGGGCAGTTAGAACAAGTCGGTCACACACTCTACAGAAGTCACACTCCTGGGTTTTGCTTGGTTTACGTAAGACTGTATCTCTAATACATGGGAATCGTGCACTTACGAGAGCGCCCCATGGTCTCATGGTGGATATGAGAGCTTAGAGAAGCGATAGCCTGATGTCCGACTTCCTGTTGTTGTTGTTCAGAAGGACCTCATAGAGCTGCTGACGGAGAAGGAGCTGCTGGTGGCCAAGTCTCTCTTCAGAACTCTGGACAAGAATGGAGACGGAAGTGTGACCGAGCTGGAGGCCAGGGAGGCGTACCGCCATTGGTACCGACACTTCGAGGACGAGAACATGGCGTAAGTGCACACAGGAATTAGTGATGACAGTGTATGTTTAGTGATGACAGTGTATGTTTAGTGATGACAGTGTATGTTTAGTGATGACAGTGTATGTTTAGTGATGACAATGTATGTTTAGTGATGACAATGCATGTTTAGTGATGACAATGTATGTTTAGTGATGACAGTGTATGTTTAGTGATGACAGTGTATGTTTAGTGATGGCAGTGTATGTTTAGTGATGACAGTGTATGTTTAGTGATGACAATGCATGTTTAGTGTGCTATAAGATGCTCAGACTCGTCTCGGCCAGAGGGGTTACCCCTTTAGCTCATTCAGTAGAGCGTTGGACTCACAATCCAGCAATTCGGCATCCGCACATGATTCTCTGTTACGTAATAATAATAATAATAATAATAATAATAATAATATCTAAGGCCACTTATAATGTGCCAAATCCACCCCCTAAGGCATGCTCTAAGCACCACATATACCTAATTGGACGTTAACCAATTCGCCATCGCAAAAGCCTAACTTGGAACACTATCCTTTACCTTAAGATATTTATTTTGACAAGCATTAACCACAGCAACCATCATTATAGTCTAGTATGTGTTTTGTTCCAGACGACAGATGGGTCGCGAAAGCTCCAGTCTAGAACTCCACGTCACACTTAACACCCAAATGATGATGCAGGGAGAACTGTGTGATAGAGAGTATGTATACATTAGAATACTCAGATATCCTCTTGGTATGATAGTTATGAGAGTAGGTATACATTAGAATACTCAGATATCCTCTTGGTATGATAGTTATGAGTAGGTATACATTAGAATACTCAGATATCCTCTTGGTATGATAGTTATGGATCCTGATGATACGGCTGAGAAGTATTGTCGTCGGATACCATACCTCTTGACAATACCTCAATGGAAAGTCCCGCAATTACGTTTACATGCCCATAGATAACATTGTATATAGAAGAGTAAATACTCTATTTCCGGTTTATATACTAATCCTAACCACAAATTTATGATTTTATTATATAACGTACAGACTATACATTAACCATGAGTTTGTTATCTTTCAGAGTACTAACATGGCCGTCCTTCTTGCTGGAACAATGTTTATATCTCATCTGCAACAGACCAAACATCAGATTCACGAAGTGATCATTTCACGAGTTGTTCTTGAAAGCCTCTACATGAGAGATCAACCTGTTTGCGTCACAAAGCTGGATGAATACAGATTCTTGGACCATGATGCTTCCGCGATGCCAGTTATCATATATCAGAGAGTTCCCTCCTTTAAAGCTAGTAGCAACACCCGTTTTAAGCTGGATTCATACTGTTAACGGCGTCACACGGCGCAACTCGCTAGCACACGCTTACCGGTGTAGAGGCCCAAAAACACTCGCCCAGGAAGCTCAATCTAGAGTGTTTTGGTGCTGCTACACCGGTGAGCGTGAGCCTGCGAGTTGCGTCGTGTGACGCCGTTAAAAGTATGAATCCAGCTTTAGACCGTAGACACAACTTGCTCTTAGCGGAAGCTACACAGACGTGCAATTTATTAAGCGCAGCGTGTTTCTTGTACTGGGTGGAGGCATTGTCGAATCCCAACTCAGGGTCCATTAACTTCTAGCTCTCTTCCATGGAGACCGGAGACATTGGAGAGTATCGAGGTGCGCTGTCTGTATCTATTACTTCACAGCACCTACCCTGGCTCACGTCTCTTACCGTAACACACGGGTGCGTTCAATCATAATAGGGTCATACGACTCTTGAGACAGTGGCTAGTTTTGTAAGCCGCTTGCAAGCGCTGGTGTCATTGAACGCATCCATGGTTGTCGCGGATTTTCATCCCCACACATTACAGCTATAATTCACTGGAGACAAAAACCCACACAACATAGGCTTAAATAGCTACATTATTAGACACACTTATGTGCCAGTAGTCACGTCCCATGATATCATAGCAGAAAGCTTCTCTGTTATAATAATGAACAATTTTTCAATATTTGTTTTGTAGTTGTTCACGTTCATGCTGAAGTTGCGGAAATGTCTGAATGCAACGCTTTCTTGATAACAACCATGCAGACGATGATTGTATCTCGGGTAACACGTGGTCATGGTTGTTCTCGGTGCACTGCCGTCTGGCCGTCACTTTGGTATCGGGACATTACGCGTTCACCGACATGCTGTGGAAAGAATTCTCAAACACGCAATGCCGCGGACTAAGTCGAACACGATCAAGTCAGGTCATTCTCAGAAATAGCTCACAGTCGTGCATAATTCATCAGGAACCTGCCACTATTGACACGAATACCGTTATTTAAGTGAAAGCTATTTAGATTCTCCAAATCGAGATGGTCAACCACACATCCCAACTTTTATTTCTATTGAAGCTCCACATGTTGGAGTAATTGCGTAATGTTTCAGAGAACAAGGATTGTGCTAATATAACACAATGAAGATGGTGATGTTGAAATGTTATTGGGTATCTTTGAATGTTATGAACATTGTTTTCATATATATTTAATTATTAGGGCATGATTTATATTTTTGCAATAAAGGATTGTTACAATGAGTTTTGAATTGTAAGTACGCACATGCCGAAGACGACAACATTGAACAACAAAAGTAATAGTAATAATAAAGTTTATCCATGTTATATTACAGAATCATGTTCAGTCCGAATTTGGCTTCATTGCAAAACGGAAATAATGAATATTATCAAAATAATACTATGAGAAATGCGAGCTTGACAAAGTGAAATACCGGGCATTCTTATCACCAGTTTGCTAGCAAATTAGGGAGATTTAATATACAATAATGTCTAGTCTTAGACTACGTAGAAGATTATGCTAGGACTAGTATCTGGACAGAGAACATGAATAGAAAGGTCATACCGTTACAGGTGTGGACTCGAAGTAGTAATACGTATTTCTAACTATGGGATAATGCGTATGTGTGATATATATACATGTATGTATGCTAATTGTTTTAATAGTTTAGTCTTCTAAAATATTATTGACAGCAATATACTGGCTAGAGAGCATGTTCTTGTCAAGTCATATTGAACGTGTTAGTAACTGTTAACTCTAGTACAGGCAAGGCCAAAGACCGTAGTACATGATTGTATATCATGTATACTACTCATGTATACTACTCAAAACTTGCTAAGGAATATTCAATGACACCATATTGAAATATAATATACATGTAATATAATACCACCCTTAATAGCGACCCCTAGCAAATTTTGAGTAGTATATATTGCACATGGCAATACCGCGCTTCCTAAATTGTATTTAATATAAAGTTTCTATTCAATTTTATTTCGCAATGACGAACTAATAGTGTATACTAGTAATGAATAACAAGTATAAATATTATACTAATACTAGTATAAATTATAAATTAAGTAATTGTCAGAATCTCTCAGGGGTAATACATCAACTGAAAATAGTTTACTCTTTGAATAACAAGTAGATAAAATATACCATGTTAAACATGATTATTGTCACAACAGTGTTTATCTCTAGAACCAAGATGCGCTGTTGTCCGTGAAGCCGCGTTCACAGCATATCCGTGGATGCGAAGCAGAAACATGCATGAATCAAACACTACAGGCAGGAATACAGTAATTAACATAATAGGGCTGGACAGTAATGGCGGGAGCCTCATTGTGAAACTGACTTCCGGGTACAGGGAGGTTCCTAATAATGACGACTACTACGAGGATAAGCGGCAAGCTCATCCAACTGCGCATTAATTAAAAACCAGTTTATAAAAACCATTGTTTCCATAATTACGTCATGGCTATTGTGGCTACAGTCTACTGCAGGTGTAGTGATCTATGTGCGAAGCGCAGATCAACACAGTTGCACTAGTTTACGTGCTGTACCCAACACTTACCAAGCCTAGAGGAGGTACGTCACTGCATCAAACACGCCAGTAGGCCTACTAGTTATACAGAGAGTTGATTGCAGACAATACATCATTTATAATAATTTACACTACCCGGAAACCGTCTGCTTTATCCAGATTATCACAGGGAGATCCCTTCCGAGTTCTTTGGCGCTGACCAACTTGGCAGACACCGGGTTGTGTGGATGGTACCTCCTCTTCCCGAAGAATGACACCATGGCGGCGTGGCCATGTGGATCGCGAGAATATCGCCAGTGCATTATGACGTATCGTACGTCAATGGTGGTGAAGAACGTACTCGCGGATCTGAACACCTTCGCCTCGTCCCCCTGCATGTCGACCTTCAGAACCGCCATCTTTGAAGCCATGGCCGGGATAAGGTCATTCAAGGTCACGGTCCTGCTGACGTCTTCAGCATGGATGACGTCATTTCTCAGCATTAATTCCGTGATCTCCACCACATCTGTGTGACCAAGATTGTGTTCGTCATTTATCAGTTGTACGAGTTTGAAGTGATCAGAAATACTATTTGTTACTAACGTTATCATTTTCTCAAAGCTGTTGATCTTCACAGATTTGTAGAAGGGTAAAATGTTCCTAATATTGGACTCCACCGCCAGTGCATGTCTGTTAAGGGACGCGGCGGCTAAACTGTAAACTCCCAGATTGGACCCAACGTCCACAGCTTGCAGATGTCTGTTAGTCCTGAGAAGATTCATGAAGTACTTCAACATCTCTGACTCCCACACACCGGAAGTAGCCAGGGACCTGGACACAGATGCGTCCTTGGTAGGGTCATTGATGCAGACGAGAGGGTCGGGCATCAGGTGAAGCTTCAGGAGGATACATCTGAAATCACGCTGGGGATGCTTTGTGAAATTAAAGATGTCGAGGTCATGAGGAGATAGGGTCAGGGTTTCCATCATGCTCCTAACAATCGGATTGTTCAACGTCTGCTTCGTCGTGTGAGTTGACAAAACTCCGCCATCTTTTCTGTCTAGTTGACGAATAGCCTGCTGCAGAAATAACAAGGACACCTGCATTGATAACCGGTCTTCCTTGCCTGTCCGGAGATTGTCGATCACCTCACGAAGACGTTTCATCAGCACCTCTCGATTTAATACATGATGGCTGATCTTGTTTATATGATTGGCAACCTCTCCCATCTTTGGAGGCGTCGCTTTCGGAGTTGTCTTTGTGTGGAGGCCGCTATTTCCTCCACCATGAGAACTCTTCTGGCTGGTCGGAATCTCACCGACTGTATGCGTCTTCACACCTGGCACTGGATGTCCTGTTTGGCTTGTCACATGTGCAGCATTAACCGGGGCTCCGTTACCAGATTGATCACTGACAGTCGTCCAATCGGCCGCGGCCTTTGACGATTTCCATTCTAGGTATCCTATAGCATATATGGCACAACACAGCAACCCAATACATACTACAGAGAGAACGACAACGATTCGTTTTAACCTACGTGCTTCACGATTGTCATGCGGCCGCTCTAGTTGTCTGTATTCAACATCTTTATACAAATCCATCTTAGTCTTCTCCACTAACTCTGCTCCTTCGCAGTAGGGGGTGATCAGTGTGAAGGAGAATTATTGCGTTCTTTGGTAGGTCTTGTTAGATGTATCTTAATGTAAACGTCAATGCATACAGGCCACAGGTGTGGGGGGATCAATGGGGAACTACGATATTGTCAATGCAACAGATGACTGCATCATTAATACATGTATCGATATGCATTAATAGCAGGAATGTATCCGCAACAGAAGAAACGTCAACACATCGTTGATGACATGACACGAGTTGACATGCATAGGACACAGCCGCTGCAGACCCATGTCAAGAGTTCAGCTTCTTTGTTAAAATCGTCGCAAATGGGTGAAAGATTCCCGCAGCGACGTTAAACTCCATATTCTTTTGTCAAAGAAAATATCTCACGAAACATGAATGCTTTTCAATTATACTACAGTCTGCGAACTCGTAATCTAGCAATATTATGAAAGGAGTGTATTTCTTTGAAGAAAGGGAAAAGAAAAGACACATAGGCCTACTTGGATATCAAAGGAGTAACAATTTATTCAAACCTCTTCAGATATATTTCATTAACACATTCCAGCATGATATCAGGCCCAAAGATTACGAAACTTTCTGGGTAGAATTTCATGCTCAGAGTCAACATTTACATGACGTTTTATGAACAAAATTCTGAGTTGAGTATGAAATCGTACTCAGAAAAATTTCATAATCTCCGGGTCAGGTCTAATGTAATTACTTCAACATTAGCCAAATAATGGACAATAATGAAGTTACGCTTACTTTAAGGAGCTACGCCGTTTCGTACATATGTTACAGGGAATATTCCTATCAATAGTATAATCAGGTAGTATTCCCTGAAGCTTCGTGGATTATGCATAGCAGTAATCTCTGACCCTTGTACGTGCTCTGTCACCTACATGTGTTCTGTAGACTGCCAAGTGTCAGCCTGTGCTGTATGCTATATGTATGTGTTCCAGAGTATACCACCGTGTTTAGAATAACATAGGGAATAGTATTTATCAATTTATAGCTATGAAACATGACTTAAAACATGTCGTTTCTTTGTTGATTATCAATAAGGACTTTTATCTTTCTGTGATCTTTCTATGTTAATTATATATCCACAAATATATATGTATACGCATTTAGATTGAGAATTGTATGTCAGGTATAGAATATCCAGTGTCAAAATAAATAAATAATTACATCCTTTAATAAGTTATTTGGAATATTAGTCAACTTTAAATAGTATTACAATATTTACTCGTATTACAAGTAAAACAAAAATAGTCATCAAAATATCATTCGAATTATTAAAAAAATGCAATATTAATGCATTGAAAATAATAATAAAATAATAATAACAATAATAAAATAAAAATTAATAATAATAATAATAATAATAATAATAATTATTATTATTATTATCATTATTATTATTATTATTATTATTATTATTATTATTATTATTATTAGTAGTAGTAGTAGTAGTAGTAGTAGTAGTAG
>JAUTBV010114912.1:0-13802 GCA_032361325.1 Lepetodrilus fucensis
TGCTAAGAGCATGTACTTTGCATTTTTAACTCCAATTCTGCCCAAAACGACAACTTAATTTGTGTCAGACTGTGATAATATGCCTTTAATTATTTGATAATGGGGACAGCATAATTGAAATGTAGACCTACTTATGTTTACCCAAATAGTACAGGATACTGCATCTCTAAGCACTCAATAATCCCATAATAAATGTTGTTCTGTAGATACCAGGAAATTGTATTTCATTATGAGTATATTAATTTGTTCCGAGAGTGTGCCTCCATCGGAACCAATACATATGATATGTAACTAATAGGGGTGACTATCACAGGTAATTTCACTATATCACGATAGTATTACTATCACGATACTATCACAATTTGACAAAGATATCGCGAAGTACAAACATGATTTTATGTATGTCAAGTGAATGTACTATGCAGTTATAGCTAAGAACCAGTCCAAAACAACCATAAATATATGTGATATTATGCCTTTAACACAATTAATGGCGTCACCAAATCTATTTTCAGACGGTCAAGGAGATAAAACAGCAACAAGGAGCACAACAACTCAATCACTATCACGTGGAGCAATAGCCGCAATAGCAGTGTGTATTGTGGTTATCGCTGCTGTTGTGTATCTCGTCATGCTACGTGTATGTGAACATCGCCTTCCTCGGTGTCTACGTTGTAAACATCCACAGCATTACAAGAAGCCAACCGAATGCACTGAACACGATAATGAAAAATCGGCGTCAACATTTTCTTCTCTAAGTAAGTTCCTTATCACATGTACCTTCAAGTAACTTGCTTAATGTAATACTTTAACAGAAGTGAATACAAGTAAATGCATTGTGAGTATAGATAATCGCAAGCCATATTTTCAGATCAATAAACCGATTATACCTGTACATTATTAAATAGTAAACATTTGGCCATTTCAGGTAACTCTTTTCACCCTTCTGGAACCGAGGAGTCTACACGTATTGACCTTGAAACCAGGAAACCCGAGACAGACCAAGGCTTCTCTGATATGCCGTATCGCTGGTAGTATGGTGCCATTCTAGCGAGCAGCAGTTTGTGGCCATCGTAAACAGCATCGTGTGTGTGTGTGTGTATGTGTGTGTATATGTATGCTATGTGTTTCTGTGTCCGTGTGTGTATGTGTGTGTCGCACACACATACACTGTGTGTGCGCGTGTGTGTGTTTGTGTGTGCGCGTGTGTGTGTGTATGTGTGTGTGTGTGTGTGTCTGTGCGTGTGTGTGTGTGTGTGTCTGCGCGTGTGTGTGTGTGTGTGTTTGTGCGAGCGAAGCGGACGTGCTTCAGACGAGCTCCCCTATACCGCACCAATTGTTATCCAAGCTTACAATGGACCCACATAAACTACCGAGTGTATGATACTACCAGGTGAAGGGCACTGCGGAACTGTGGAATACCGAGGTAATAACCATTGCATACTTTAAAGAAAAATGAGTGATTGTGAAATGGCACATAGTACTCAGACCGTTGATGACGAAGATCATGATATGTTGGCAGACCTGGATGACATCATAGCATGGCTAGATAAGACAGCTGCCGAAATTAAGCTATGTGAAATCTACAGTAATGATTCAGAGGGCTTAAATACTGTCGGGCATACAATCTACGACATTGCCAAATCATCGAGTGATAACTTTCCTTCAGGATGTCTGACAAAACGCGTTAAACGATCTCTTGGTGTTAAATCAGTACTACAGAAGTACGCAAGGGATGTTTACTACTTGTACATCTTTGTAAAGGGGTCAGTCAGTGGCAACACTCTACAAAATGAAGTAATGAGTAAACACAAGATAAGGAAAAGTGAGGCTACCCTAGTGAATGACAGTGATCCTGATATTGAAATCGTGAATGATCAAAATAGAGATGCTATTTCATCTATGTTCTCTAGAATGGTGACCATGCATGAAGAAATGAGAAGTAAATTCGACATTGTGACGAAAAACCAAAATAACTTTCGTGAAATGTATGTTTCTGATATGCATGATATGGCTAATTCTTGGGACGACAAGAACAATGAGATGAAAGGATATATTGCAGAAAACCAACAGTTGCGTCATCAGTTAGATACAATAACCGCTGAAAATAGTTTCCTGAGAAGTGAGCTTGCGAAGAAAGGAAAGGAATTGTTGTCTATTAAGACCCGTGTATATGATGAAATTACAGCCATTTCTAAGCAAAGCCGTAATATTGAGGGTAAAATAGATTGCATGAGTAACCGCGCTAAGCTGCTCACATCGGATGCCATAACACAGCGTCCCCTCTATTCTATTCTCATATCACGAAGTCACCAAGTCCTGCCACCACTCAAGGGGTAACCCAAGCTGTCTCACCAATACCAGAAATGCATCCACCCGTGACCAATCAACTAGGTACCAATCAGCTTAGATCTAAACCAGTAGACTGTGACCCTATGGAGCCCAATGAGAGTGCTGATTACGTGCGAGATTGTGACCATATGGAATCTAATGAGAGTGATATCGACATGCGAGATTCACGGGACAATATGAGACAATATGAGTATCACTATATATATAGTGATACACACAAACAATATATTTTGTATATGGCATCATTGTTAATACTACTGAACATGATCATATCCATATCTACTTGAGAAAATACGAACAAAAAACAATGCTTTTAGATTAGTACCTTCTGAGTATTTGAAATTCTTGATGTTTTCATGTCACTGTTACTGTTATCGACTGAAATGTGAAGATATTTAACGTTAGGAACATGACTGCCTTGAAGTGTGGGAATAACTTGAACACACACACACACACGCACGCACGCACGCACGCACGCACGCACACACACACACACTATGAATATTAATCATTTACTAAATTTACACACACAATAATAATCATTAAATATATTTACAAACATATATTAATAAAATGGGAATATAGTAAATTTACCTTTCCTACAGGTGCCTACATATTTATATATAGAAATATTGTTCCCAGTAAAAACCATCTGGATAGCGAGGGAACCGGTTATCTGACATCCGGATATATGGGGGTTGACTGTACATGTATTTTCAATATTACAAACCTTTATCTGCATTAGAATTCATGTCATTGGCAGATCCTTGGTTGACATTGGAACCATCTCCAACATTCCCTACCTTCATGTCTGGCAATACAATGAATGGCAGTGTCATGAACTATTCAATGTAATTAAGTAAATCAACTGTTAAGCTAATGAGATACTGTATGATTTGAAATTGTGGAATAGATCATAACAACAAAGAGACACAGATTAGTATTAATATTTATCAATAAAATATCTATGCTAATATCAGTGGTGTTGCGGATTCTACAACTGATAATCATAGCGTAATAAGTTCTTACTATGACATTTACACGATTTTGCTACTGCCGATTGGCTAAAACATTGTCGCATGACAAAAGTTTACATGATACATTGCATTCATAGCTGTGTAAACTTCACAAAAAGTTTCAACTTCCATGTATACTTTTGCCGAAACTACTTTCACTGGAATGTCAGCATTGTTCTTTTACGTCATGTCTGTCTAGACTACAATACAAAGCCAAGTGACTTCACAGAGGAATCGGTTAAAACTGTGCATCCTTTTTACTTTTATTTTATGCTATTTCTTTTCGAGATACAGGTTTTCATGACTAGATCTAGTTCATTGTCATAATTTTATGTATGTGTATGTCCTCTAACAACTAACTGAATCTAAAGTGATAGCTATGCAATTGCAGTCGCTGTCAGTACAGATTCTAACAATAATATCATGTCATGGTTTAAAGTTTGTGTCATCGTAGAAGTTTGTCGATCGATAAACAGGTAGTGTAAAATGCATATTATACTAGTAGTATAATGTGCATTTTAAGATTCTAGAACATGGCTAGTACCTCACGAACTCCTATGTTCGTGCAATCTCATTAAAATCATATCGCAGCACAGCTGGGATGCGATGGAATCGGCAATTACCTTTGACCTCACCTCGACGCACAGTAAACGTTATGCAGTGGTAAGCCAATTAGAGGCAGGATTACTTGTTAAATGGTGCACAAAGTTTGTAAACGACCCCGAGGATTTATCTAGGCGAGGCTGTGATTGGCTGCAGTCAGAGTTCAAATTCACACCACTTGTATGGCGATTTCCTGAGACCGTAACGGAGTGAGTGTCATACATATCTGTTATTATTTTAATGAGACTGACTGTGTTGTTTTAATAATTGTTCCTTCCGATCCTATGTATCACGACGGGTTATTTTCAGCGAGGACGGGTAATGTTTTATCCTTGCACGCCCGTATGTCGTGTTACTTTTTGTTTGTTTTTCAAGATGTATATCATCGATCACTGGCCAACATGTATGAGGACGGGTAACTTCTCAGACTTACCAGTCCTCATGTCTGACAGTGAAATTGCTGGAGTTTTATACCATGATTTAGGGACGGTACATAGGCTATGACTTCTGTAGAGCTATGATCGTTCAGAACCATAAAACCATGAAACCACAGAATGATAAAGTATTCAAATCAGTCTCTCGCCATTTGTCAGGTCAACCATCTTCTCCATGGGTATTTCTCCACTTGACCTCAACTCGACCTCGGCTGGTTTGTATTTTCCTTGCATCTTGTGGCTGCGCTTTGTGTACCAGACGCCGTACACAACGGCAGCCACCAGCAGCAGCAGCAGCACTGCGACGCATGCAGCAACAACACCATCATTACCAGACGCAGCACCGACCTGCGGATTCTGCATGGCCGTCTCGCATAGTTGACCTGAAGGGTGACGTAAACGTAATAAAGAGTGAAATTAGTTGGAAGGAAAGTAGTATTGTTTGAAGAGTTAGTGATTTTATGGTGTTTTTTTTTAGCATAACGTGTTAGTGATAATATTGTCGATATAACTGAAAATGAAGGAGATCTCTTACAGATTATAGGCAGCATAAATGCAATAAAGCATGCAATTAGTTGGAAGGTAAGTAGGGCTGTTTGAAAAGTTAGTGATATTATGTTATATTTGTAATATTTAAAAGAAATTACATTTAGTATGAATATGATTGAAAAAGACAGAGTATTAAACACCAAATTAAAAAAATAAATTAAAAATTACTATCTTAAAATATTCAGGCAATATTGCATAAATATATCAATCACTATGTGTGACCATTTTACCTGTTTTCCCAGCAATACAGCTGCAGTTATATTTCCCCCGGATATTGAGACACGTGGATCCCTCAGAACACTGATGTGATCCGTCACGACACTCATCCACATCCACAGCGCACGTGTGTCCCTTGTATCCTGTACCCCGACAATCGCACGTGACCAGCGTGGCGTTGTGAGCGAAGCATGTTCCATTGTTCTTGCATGGAGCACTCTTGCACGGCCTGACCTCCGTCTCACAGAGGGCGCCAGTGTATCCAGTTCCGGTGCAGTCGCAGGAATATGTCCGTATTCTGTCCACGCAGGTTCCGCCATGTTGACACATGTGACTGCGCGCACAGTCGTCCACATTGTGTTGACATCTGTTGCCATGGAAACCAGTTCCGCTGCAGTCGCAGATGTAGTTGTTCATGAGGTCGATGCACCGGCCGCCATTTTGACATGGGACAGTCTCGCAGTCGTCGATGTTCTGCCCGCATGTCTTGCCCGTCCAGCCCGCGGGACAATTACAGCCATATGTCCCTGCGTAGTTGACGCACACACCTGAAAACAGAGGCGATGATATGTGGGCATGAATCTGTTAATATAATGATTAAAATTTCATTTTGTCACTGCTGCATTACCAATAGAAATACTATTATAAGTAGTATCCGTGCAATAGACAGCCAAAGTCCACTTTTATTTTATATTTTATTCAAATTAATTGAACAATTACAGTGGTAGAACATACCTCCATTAAAACATGGCTGCGTCCCATTACACTCGTCGACGTCCACCTGACATCTGTCACCACGGAACCCTGTCCCCAGACAGGCACAAGTGTACCCTCCCACACTGTTCTCACACTTTCCCCCGTGTTGACACGTGCCCGCCACACCGCATTCGTCCACGTCTTCCGTGCACTGGGTCCCAGAGAATCCCGTCCCGCGACAGTCACAGACATACGAGACTCTGTGCGTCGTGCACCCGGGTTTGTCGAGACAGCGCCGTGCCTGACACGACTCGTTGTGCCAGCCGCAGTCGTGCATCACGTCCTCACAGCTGCACAGCCCCCGGTAACGACATTTCCCGGCGTTAAGACATGGCTGGCTGAAACACGAGTCGAGAATGTTCTCGCAGTATTTCCCCGAGTATCCGGGGAGACACCGACATTCGTATCTGTCCACGGAATCCATGCACGATGCTCCGTTTAGACACGTGTTCACCTTACAGTCGTCGATGTTTGTTTCGCAGAATTTACCGGTAAATCCTCGAGGGCAACGGCACGTGATTGTCATGGCGTCAGTTTCGAAACACTGTCCGTTGTTCAGACAGGGGAGAGAACTGCATCTTCGGACGTCGGTGTCACAGTTCCGACCTTGAAACCCTGTGGGACAGACGCATTGATAACCGTGATTACTTTCTTCGCAAATTCCTCCATTTAAACACGTCGTATTCCGGCACTCGAGGGTTTTGTTTTCACAACGTATTCCGGTAAAACCAGGTTTACAATCACATTTATATCCTGAATGAATCGACGGATTGGTGGAGCTCTCTGTACAGATGCCGTCATTCAGACACGGGTTCAGTGCACATCCGCCGACGTCGATTTCGCAACGTCTTCCACGGAAACCGTCACGACATATGCATTTATAATCCTCTGATGTCTCATTGAAAAAGCAGGTGGCACTGTTGTAACAAGGATTGAATTTACACTGGTTTACCGCACTCTCACATCTCTCTCCTGTGTAGAAGAAAGAACATCGACAGCGGAAACTGTTCTTGTCATTGCGACACTGTCCTCCGTTCAAACATGGCCGACTCGCGCAGAAGTCGCGGAACTGGCAGTAGTCTCCGGAATACCCGACGCTGCAATTGCAACTGTATGCCGCGTCGCTCGGAACACACTTGGAATTGATGCTGCAGTGATGTCTATAACAGTAGTTGAAAATCTGGCACTGCTTCCCGAGGTATTTCTCGTCGCAGGTACACGTGAAATTCGTGTTATTCTTCCCGGCCGTGCAGGTCCCACTGTTGAAGCATGGCGTGGAAGAACACACATGTTTATGTTCACAATTCTCCCCGAAATAATCCTCAGAACACCGGCACTTGTACGCGTTGACGAGGTCAACACAGGTTCCTGTTTTTCCGCATGGATTGCTCGCGCAGTCGTTGACGTTTTCCGTGCAGTTTTTACCGGACCACCCTGGTTTGCAGAAACACTCGTAACCAACCAGATCCGTCGACATGCACTGGAAGGAGTTGGCCGCATCGCAAGGGTTGGAATCGCAGGGGTTGTGGTTAAACTCGCAGAATTGTCCTGAGAATCCCGCGGGACAGACGCACGTGTACAGCTTGTGTCCGTCCTGGCAGGTGGCTCCATTGCGACACAGGTGACCTTTACAGTCGTCAGAGCTCTTGTAACATCCTATACCCTCCCAACCTTCAATGCATGGGCAAGAGTTGGCGTTCCAGTCGTCGCGACAGAAGGAGTTCGCTGGACACGGGTTTACACGGCAGACATCGTCTCCATGGCAACCGATGTGGACGCTGTTGTTGACGACAGATATGCCTTGCTGGTTGAAGTTGCTGGGGAGATAATTCACGTAATTCTTGTTGTATGTCACGTTGCGCAGACAGCCCTTGAAATAGCCCATAATGTTACCGGAAACACCTGTGGAAAATAAACATGCAAAGCATGTGACCGGGCATAGGTGAAATCACACTCTTATTGGGCACATATGTTTGAGCATAGATTATAAGGACTGGATAACCGACTCCCAATTTTCTCGCAGTTATATGCCAATCCGAGAAACAACGAGAAGAGAAATAGTCTGTTCCTGTTTCCGTTTAACAGTTTCAAAATGGCGGCATATTGCGCTGATTGTCAGAATTTTGAACTAGGAGATGTACCGGAATATATAATTACTATATATGTACAATATTCAAACAAAACAAACAAAAGTGATGCAAATGAAACAGTTTATGCCAAGAGACAAGATGACCTCAAAATGTTTCCGTATTTGCTTGGATACTTGGTCTAAAGTACGAACCAGTAACTGCATTATATTGCTGCACAAACTCTACTAGATTACACGTTTCACTGATTCTCTTAAATTAATTAATGTGATTGTATGCTGTCAAAATGTCTTGAATAAATACTGACATAAAATGTCTTGAATAAATACACGATTCTCCACTTGCACAAGTTAGTTTATAACAAAGTATGTAGACTACAACAGGGTTGGAAATTAATAATACTACTCCGTTACGCTAGCCCGGGCCATTTCCCCCAATGCTAAGCCCATGAAGCCTAATGTATCGCTAAGGAGGAATTCATGTATTTCGTAAACATTTGTTATTTGTATCACTATTCGGGCTAGTAACTTAGTGAGTAAGTTTTAAAGGTAAGTTTCCATCCCTGCTGTATAGTAGCGCATTACCTAACCATATTTTCAATCAAAACAAAGCTTCGACTGAAAGTTTGAGTTATCCACCATTTTGAATTCTGGATGAACCGGAAATTAATAGGACCCCACCAGTATGACACTAGAATGTGCACACCGCAACATCGTTATATGAAAATGATAGGAGTCGGTTATCCAGTCCTTGTAATCTATGGTTTAAGTCACTAATAATTTGAACCCTTTATATCAAACAGCAAAATTAATCACCAACATTTTCTTTTTTTGTAATCTGACCGTAAAAATACAAAAATGTTGAATTATTTCTACACAAATTATTACTGTACAGCTTTAACCCCTACCTGGCTTGGCCCCGAGATACACAGTGATAATGTTGTTGAGGGTGGGACTGTAAGGGTTAAAGCTGGATCTTTTGATAAGATTCTGGCCATCAAGAGAAACAGTGAACTTCTTGTTATCTCGGCTCCAAGTCACTGCATGCCACACACCATCTGATACGGAGCTTGGAAATGTTACTGGCTCTGAAAAAAAAAAGAGGACGCAATGCAAACACTGATGAAATTAGACATTTAAAAGTATGTTTTACCTAATGGGAAAATAAACTTTTAATCTTAATTGTTATTAAATTATTTTTTTTATATTATTATTTTGAATTGGGGTTAAGAGTTGCTTTCAAGATTATTTCACTAATATCACGACTTGTCAGTTTAGGGCAGGAGGAAACCCACAACATCCATAGCACTGAATATAGCAGTAAACCTGCGAGCACCGGCTGGTACTGACAAGACCAAGGATGATAACTGCATTGCCACTCTACAGACAGTGCATCCTATATGTAACTTTCCCGAACACTGATGCCAGCCCCCCCGGGGCGGGATTTGAACCTGGAACCTTTGGCTCCAAAGTCCAACTTCTACCACTGCACTACCACCTGCCCCCAATCTGGAATTAATAGCATTATTTACCCCCATTTCCAAATATGCTGAACTGGAGCTTCTTGTTTAAAACACGGAACTCTACGACATTGTTGAGAAAGCCACTGGCATAGAAGAACTCGTGGTAGATCAGGGTGGCTGTGGCTTGGCGGGAACGGAACTCGAATCCACCGGAATCGCCAAACGGAAACTTGGTGCGGTCAACGGTGACCTTGACATAGCTTGATTTTCCATCATATGTGGAAGAGGAGACTGAAGAAAAATAAATTAGGAAAATGTTAAAAAATGCAAGTTAGGATGCGATGAATTTGTGACTGTTTCTAATGGAAGCTTGGGTTGCAAAAGTCCTGATGGAGCCAAGGTGAAATGAGTGCAAACTGATTCATTGTGATTTTAGCAGTTTCTTGGATGTAAATGGGGCTATACAAATGGAATTATTATTAATATTGTTATTGCTGTTGTTGTTGTTGTTGTTGTTATTATTTTATTATTATTATTATTATGTGAACATATAAGATAAATAAGGTGATATTAAGCAAATTTCCCTCGGGATAATAGATATAATATTAGCATTATTATTATTATTTCTTGCTGAAAACAGGAAATTCTATGACATGCCTGATCAATATTAAGGGACTGACAAAATACTTGTTCATATTTTAAATGAAACATATATATAAACAATAAACATGATTTGAATGTTATTTTATTTGGGTTTTTTTGTGTGATAAATCCAAATTATCTGGTTACCTTCTGAGCACTCCTTTCCATGATAATTTGCTGTGCACTGACATTTAGGCCCTGCCCACCCAGGGAGACATGTGCCTTCATGTTGACAGGGGGAGGGGCTACATGACTCCTCCCTCTTGCAGCCTGGCAGAGGTCGCGGAGGGTCATTCCTAAATATGGACACAACACTGGACTGCAAGTCCACCGGACTGTAGTTTATGTTCAAATCTCGAATGCAACCATCAAATCTAAAAATAGTTTTAGAAAAAGTAAAGATAAACAATCTAATATACCGAAAGACATATGTACAGGCATAGCCTTGAGCGACATTAATGTAGTTCTAATTACTACCTTAGTATTCAAATATGAATTTTATCAGATACCCAGTATGAGTATAGACATAAAAATACTGGATTTAGTTGATATACAAGTATATATTATTGCTTTATTTTATTTTATTATTATATATGCAGAACGTATGAAAGTTGTATTAAATATTTATAAGTAATATTATAAAAGGTACATGCAATTTCCAGATCAAAACATATCCAATTAATTCTTATGCATAAAAACAATAACAAAAACAAACACACCACATATTCAAAGGGAGGTGACTCTGTATACTTGGTGAAAGCACAATATTATCTCCCTTGGATTACTCTGAACATCATTATCAATATGTCATAAAAGATATTTTATTTATATTCTATAGAAATGAATCCATTTTACATAATTAGTCAAAGCATACCTAGTAGAGTATACATTGATCCATTGAACATAGTAATGTAGCTCTTATGAGCAAACTTTTAATCATGGTTTTGGCACAATATACATACACATTTTATAGATACAAATTGTCAAATAAATATACATACCCTTGAAATGTTGGAAGTTTAGTGGGTCTGTATCGCCACTTGTTGAGGGCCGAGTGGTCATGCAGACGACCCAGAAACAAGGGGAGAGACACCAGGATGTAGCTGCTGACGGTTCCGCTACCTGAGCCAAACACGCCACTCTCTCCCGTGGAGACTAGGAGAAGAAAAATACAACATGGCTACATTTCTGATTGGAATGATCTTCATCTACCTGTCATTTCTCCATCATCCCTCCAAATCTTTAAATCATCTGCTTTAAACTGTCTAAAACCGCTTGAAAAACAATGCATGGATATAGTGCTATATAAATGGACTACTACCTATATGTCACTTTATAGTCTTATCAACGCTGTTTCATGACTATTCTTTGGATTACATTTTTTTTTAAATATATTTATTTTGTAAATTTAACACTTTAACAACTGCCATTCATATAATAGATCAATTGAAAATTTCTGATTTCCTTGTAAAATTTATAATGCACCTTGCAGCTACATGTACTATTATATATGAATACAACTTAGAAACTTAGCGAAGAATATTACATAGAGTTAGTGACATTCACCATAGATCAGCTATACATAACTGAGGACCGTACCAATCCTGGGATTCAAACCAACGTTGCTGGATTGTCAGTCTAACACTCTACTGACTACTGATAATCAAAGAGTTAATAAATTAATTTCCGACTATCACAGGAGGTAAGGGGTTAAGCAGACCCACCTTGGATGCGGTACCGCCCGCCGGTGAAAACCACGCTGACATGGTACCATGCTCCACTGTCCACATTCTGTCCAACCCGGCTGACGGTATCCGTGTTTCCAGACACGATGTGGAGGCGGATCTGACCCCGGTCAACCATGATGGCCAGAGCATCACTGGTCATCTGAAGCATGTCAATATCAATGTCAATATCAATAATTTCAATAATTTCAATAATATCAATGTCAATATCAATGTCAATATCAATGTCAATATCAATGTCAATATCAATGTCAATATCAATATCAATGTCAATATCAATGTCAATAATGTCAATGTCAATAATGTCAATGTCAATAATGTCAATGTCAATAATAGCAATGTCAATATCAATATTAATGTCAATATCTATGTCAATATCAATGTCAATATCAATGTCAATATCAATATCAATGTCAATATCAATATCAATGTTAATATCAATGTCAATATCAATGTCAATATTGATGTTAAAATGTCAATATCCATGGCAACCAGTGTTTTTGATACACCAATGCCATAAACAAGAATGATGCAATGCTGGTAGTAGGTAGGTTACATCCATTTGCATTTCAACATCGCAGACATAATTCAGAAACATCCACCTACCGTATACAGTATGAGTCCAGACGACCGGGTCGTAGTGACCCAGAACGAGATCTGGTGCACCTCCACTAGTCCGCTGTAGTGCAGCATGGCGCCCGGCGTGAAGTGCGCCATGTTCTGGAAGGCACATGCGTCCCCGGTGAATCCCGGCCGACAAGCGCACTGTTTCCTGGTCCAAAGATCCACGCACGTCCCACCATTGTGACACTCGGAGGGAGAGCAGGACTTGTGTGGAGGACATCCTGGTGTGGGCGGGGTCAGGATTTGGCTGGATGTGGGTGGGGTCATGAAGGTGGGGGTGGGGGTTGTGGAAGAGGTGTTGGTAGGAGGGGGAGGTAGGAGAGATATGCTCCGACTGTTGATCATCAAGTTCTGAAATTTATTGAAAATTAAAGGCATACAATCATGGTTTGTTGACATATTTCATGGTCAAAAGTATTTTACTTGAAAACATGTACATTTGATTTTTATATAAAAGTATATTAGGTAACGAGCTACATTTTACAATGTTTTCATATTTTTATTTTTTTATTTTTTCATCTTGCGACTTTAAATATGCAGATTTGAATTGTTATGTGTGGGTGAAAGATTTGACCTAAAATTTTATGTGTGGGTATATAATTTGACCTAAAATGTTATGGGACCTGTTGAAAGTAATACAGCTTAATTAATATATTAACTTTTAAAACAAAGCAAAAATATTTCTCCTTCCAGCATGCCCCCCCAATGCATGGAGTAAATGCATTATATATTATAAAATGTAATGGACTATTATTTTTATTACATTATTATATAAAATTCACATTACAACAAAGACCCATTTCTATGCTCACCCCGAGACACCCAGTGAAACTGTTCAAAGTTCTCAGCTTGCTACGGACGTACGGAGAAACCTCTGGAATTCCTCCAAGGAACATGTCGGGTCCGAAGTCGAAGGTCGCGCTTTGATTGTAGGTCAACTTAAGAAAGCAGGGGGGTAAGTAGTTGCAGTTGTAGGGGTCGATGACGATGCTGGTGGACACGGGGGACATTGTGATGTCCACTGCGTGGGAGTAAATGCCGTTAACGGGGGCTCCGAGGTTAATACCGCCACGTGACGTCACAGTTCCACGGCTCTCTGTGACAAGGAGAGTTCCCTTGTAGAGCTCCATGCTGTAGTGTTGTGGGTGTCCCTGAGGATCTCTCTGGAATAGTAATAATACAGTAATAATAATAATAATAATAATAGCAATAATAATAATAATAATAATAATATTAAAAGCATAATATCACAGATATGTATGGTTGTTTTGGACTAGTTCTTAGCTATAACTGCAAAGTACATTCACTTGACATAC
>JAUTBV010114923.1:0-13802 GCA_032361325.1 Lepetodrilus fucensis
CGGTGGAAAGCTTTTTGGAAGTACAAACATGATTTTATGTATGTCAAGTGAATGTACTTTTCAGTTATAGCTAAGAAATAGTCCAAAACAACCATACATATCTGTGATATTATGCCTTTAAGGAACATAGCCTCCAGAGATAGTCTGATGCATCTGCAGATATGCACTTAGTTACTTAACATATATGTGTAGCTAATGTTACAAGGATGCATATAGTTATCTCCAGGATAATTATCTCTATTTTATTCTTGGACTTTAGCCTAAGGTTATGAGTCATTGCTACTGTTTTAATTTAACTTAACACTATTAGTCGACAACTATTATGTACTGAGACTGCTGAGTGATATTAATATTAAATTACAAATTTTGTGACAACAAATACATGAATAAAATGTCATATTCTGGGGGCCTATTCTCGAAAGGTCCCTGCAATTGTATGACTATCTTCAGGATTCAAAATATGTTACACACGTTCTTAGACTAAGAAGATCATAAGAACGTTTTGAGAATATAGGCCAACTGGTTCTTATGCATTGATGTCATTAAGAGAGACAAATGTCCGATCTTTGATAGTTTTCGATACATTATTTTTACCACGTATTACAACCTCCAAGAAAATACAATGCCAATATATCTAGTAGTTTTGTCATAGTATGCACACCTCATTATTACGTACGTATGGCCTACGTTCATTCTACTGCCTACAGTTTGGCATTTCACGAGGGGGAAATTATGATAGAGGAACCATTGGCTATGTCCACATGTGTATCTTCTAGTATGTGGTTCAAACTGAAACACCACAGAAAGGGTCGACCTCAAACTACAGCATACACAGACCAATGGGAATTTGATGACATTGCTACCAGACTTGTTCTAACTGTGAGAATTCTCAAGAATTAGTTGCCGAAGTGGTATGAAGTAATGTTAAGCACCAATAACCACTACCACCTTGTGAAAGACACAACATACAGATACACGGCTCTCAATTGCAAACAAATTGTGCCACAGTTACCAAGAAGTGGCTTATTAAAGGATATGACAGATATTAACCGTAACAATAACTTCACAGGAACATGAAAAAGCTTAATATAATAAATACGTGAAACTGTCTCGTGTGTAATGCTGTATAAATATTGCCACATGCGTGGTCGATTCGTATAATACAGCCAATTGGACATATGTCACGAAATGAAAAGAGACAAATGAAACACAACGTGAAATTGGGGCAGCATCTGAGTGAGTTCTTATGTAATACAGACAGTGCCCCCAGGCCTGGATGTGACGGCATCTGTTTAGCCTCATGTACCGCACAAATATTGTCATCCGGCCTATATGATCTCAGCATACTGCCTAGGCTATAGGAACAACTGACCAGAGTCAGCAGAGTCACGTGGTTCCTAATTTTAATGAATTCGTATAGGTACACTTCCGGGTTTGTGCCTGGTTCGAAAGTTCTTGGAAATATTAAATAGAATTGTAAATATTGGTCTACGTTATTGATAGTGTGGCGGTTTATTGAAGAGCGAACAGACGGACATAAGAAAACTAATAACTATTTGATTGTACTGAGAATAATAGCTTGGGTTATCTGTTGTTAATATATTAAAGAATGATTTAAAAGTAATTAGGTTTGGTCTAAATACTAATATGTAAGTATGTATAGTAAACCGTAATCTCAGGATCCATGACTTGGCCTGGCTACACGATTATTATATTAAGAAATTATGCTATAAAAAGTATGGTAACATTTTAATTATATATGAATATATTATCAAAGTAAGACTGGCAGAATGAAAATACTATACTGAGTACTCCGACAATTATATACTATGACTTCGTTGCTTTCATTCAAATGATACATATTATTACAAACAAATATGTTATCATTATGTTACTGATCGCATGATATGACATCTCTAATAACTTATCAATAATCAATGACCATAAAATCTAACAACTAGTTACAGTACTCGCTTACATCCCTTAATAGGTAAATGTCTATATATGCATCTACTAGTGTAGAAATATCATTGCAACAACTCTCCTGCAGAATTTCTACACATTTTTAAAGGCACTTTAAGTGCTCAATGCTCAGTAGGGCAATGCATGTGTTTTGTTTTGTTTTGGATTGGGGTTTAGAGTCGCTGTCTAGAATCTTTCACTAATATAAAGACTCGTCAGTTTAGGGGAGGAGGAAATCCGCAACATCCGTAGCGCTAACTGTTGCAGTAAACCTGCGAGCACCGGCTGGTACTGACAAGACCAAGGATGGTAACTGTTGCCACTCTAGACCACAGACAGTGCATCCTATCAATATCACGTCAGAAAGGTAACTTTCGCGAAAAGACTGGCACAATAGTAGAGTACTAGAGTATTGATATTTGTTTACTGAATTATCGAAATGCAAAACTAAAAGTTTAATACTACGCTGACACACAAACTCAATCAACAAATAAACAACAGCATACACGATATCTTGTAAATCAATGTTTTATTAACATTATGCGAGAGAGAGAGAAAAAATCAGACGGTACAACAATGCATGTATTGAGGAACTTTGTTAGTAAAGCTAACATGTCAATATTATTTGAAATTATTTCTTACTATTTCGTAATATACAAGTATACATGCTTTTACAAACTAAATTTATTACAATAATTCAAATTGAATACTAAGTATCCTTTAAAATGTGTTTAATTATACACAATTCCGATTACATAACATGACCGAACCTTGTCATAATTTCTATATCCCTTGTTGAGTGAAACATTTCCTGTAGTGTTCAACAAACTATAATGTTTGTCAATCCAGGTCTGCATATAATTAGGTCAAATGAATCGGAGACGAGCCAAATTCCAGTTGAAAGGAAATTAATGTTGACATTCTGAGCACAAGCAATGAAGGCCTGTCCACGTCATCTGGTCGCCATGTATATACACTGTTCATTAAAGCTGGACGACAGCGGAAGTAGCCCTTGATCTGATTATCGTAGCACAGAGTAAAAAAATAGTGTGTTCGTACTGGGGAAACATTGGGATTGCCATAATAATACACGTGAATGGTTTTGCTTAGGAACATCTATGACCGGTCGTAACTATAGGATACTAACAGAGCTTCCATTTCGTATCAGATGCCAATTCTGGTTTTGAGCGAGTGATACTGACCATACGGTTCATATCAACAGATACGAATAGAGATATGCTTGCCATTATGGGTAAGAATAATATATGGTGGATATGAAGCGACAATGGCTGTGATAGTATGTTATGTGTTTAGGTCTGTCGATATTATAAAATTAATGTCGTATTAATGTTATATATACTGCTATCTGCTAAATCGTTAGGTAGATGCACGTCAAAACATGTCCAGTAGGTAAATGGTTAATTTAAATTTATCAATTTATACACATGAACAACTATTAATACATTATCGGTTCATGATTAATAAGTATACAATGTTAGTGGGTTAGAACGTTGAGAGTTGAACGGAACTAGTATAGACACAATGTTTACATATCTGATTTCCAGGTGCGGGTCGAGTACATTTATAATTCTACAGGGTACGTATGCGTAGAATGATAGCTAAACTAAATAGCATTGTTTTTGAGGAAGTTGAGAAAATACCTTTTGTCGCATTGCTGCCATGTCACCTATATGTATTTATTACTATTGTTTGAACTACATTGATAATCAAAGCATGAACAACATGGCTGTCTCTAGAACGTGTGTATCAACCAGATACGTTTTGTTTAGAATTGTCTTTACTCTGTATTAACACGGTATTCTGTTCTATATCACTCTGTCAGAATGTTGTCCGACACGGGAAATCATAACTCCTTTCGTCCATGAAGTAAAGTCTATGCTATCATAAAAACTGACCAGAACATTACTCAGTTATCTCAAAGCTAACACAAACGATAATTTACTTTAAAACTGAATTTCCCGACGCACACTTCAAATGATCGCGTTATATCTGGATCCTCCCATTTGCTTGAGTAGATCAAATGCGCCTCTTTCACACCAGACTTCAATATTTTATAGGAAGCCCCACATCTGACCATTTCTTTGTATGCACATCAAAGGAAAAGAAACCTTAATAGGTAAAAAAAAATCGAGACGATCCCTCGATTGCAGTTCTAGCGTACGACAATATGAGCTGGCTACCGTGGAGGGAGACGATACCTGTTTGTGTTGGCAGACGTTAAACACACCAGCTGGCCAATGAGAGGAGACTGAGAGCTGAGGGATGACATCGTTCATAGGCGTAACAGTCGCAGGTCGGATGTGCGTTCAGTAACAACACTGGCATAACTGTAGCCTATACTCGGACAATGATACAAGCATGAGGACCTCCTAGACACAGACAGATAACAGGACTCATCGTACGGACACGGAGAATCTCGCAGAAAGATAACGGAACACACCAGATGCACTGACCCTGTAGTTGAAGAGTGGAAGGAACTTCTACAAACCTGTGTGAGAATAGTCATTAGTTTGCTGGACAAACGTATATTGGTGTGCCTCTATTAGTAGTATTCCTGGACATTGGTGTGACTCTATCACATTATTCCTAGACATTGGTGATACATATTCCTGGACATTGGTGTGACTATCATATTATTCCTGGACATTGGTGTGACTCTATCACATTCTTATTAGACATTGGTGATACATCTGGACATTAGTGTGACTATCGTATTATTCCTGGACATTGGTGTGACTATCATATTATTCCTGGACATTGGTGTGACTATCATATTATTCCTGGACATTGGTGTGAAATATAATTCCTGAACATTGGTGTCACATATCATTCCTGGACAGAGACATTCAACATTCATGTTGAGATGAGGATCTTGGCGTCTATACTATTGTGCTACCTGAACCTGGCATCATTCAGAATACACACAGCACAGGTAAGCGTTTTATATACATATCGATACATATTCGTCTCAAATAGGTGAAAGATTCCCGCAGCGACGTTAAACTCCATATTCACTCATTGCATGTCATATGGTGTTCACTAAAGAAAGCATTGCCACTTGAGATATCAGCTGACGAAAGCTAAAACGAGGTGGTCAAGATGTATCAAGAAGGACATAGCACCTGTAAACTATGCAGCTATCCTGCAGTAGCTGAGGAACTATACTACCAATCTATTCTTAACTATGAAGCATGTTCAACCCTTAGAAGTAAATGTACTTACATACATATTTAACCTGGTCAAAACAATTTAATTTAAAAAAATAAAGACACTAACACAACTATCCGATTTAACATACTTCTAAAATTTTTAAGGAGTTGTTCATTTCAATTAAATAATAAACAATATGTTTCATTAAGATATTGACTCAATGTTTACACTCACGTTTTCCTCGATAGCCTATAATAAATTGTCATATTCACCATGTTAACTGGCATGTACATATCTGTATGGCTCATGTGCCACCGTTGGTAGCACGCATATATCATACAGAATTTGAAACTTAAAAGCAAGGTAGCGAGTCTGCATCGATCCGGGTTCGAGCCTAGCTCATGTCTTCGTGTACTACTCTTGAGCAAAGTGTTTAGGTCCACATTGCTCCTGTCCACACAAACACACATTGGTAACAGGTAGGATGAGATGGACTAATGATTGTTAATCTTCTGGTACATGACATACCAGATTTCCGTAGTATACTCCCCATGGAGTTGAAAAGATGTACTGATCCATTGACTGGGGTAATACTAGTGTAGGGCCTTGAGCAAGCACACTGTGTATGGGTTGAGAACGTATGGTGGAATGGTATTGTTATTATTAAAACCTTTCACGAATTCAAAGCAGGCACCCCGATTTCTCGAAACAATCTTGAGTTTGAGATTTTGTTCAGCTGAGATTTCTCTCATTGACTCAGTGCTCAGCTGGGTTTGAGTTTTTACTCAAGTTACAGCACTGAATCAATTGGAGAAATCTCAGCAAAGCAAAACCCCAAACTCGTTTGTTTCGAGACATCGGGGCCAGGTTATCTATTATGATAAACATTGGTTATCATCTTCAATTACATTCCACAAAAGAGAAGGTTTATATTACATTCAATTACATGTTTATGCTCTAGATAAAAGCTATCGCATTACTTGTAGTTTTGTAAGTAATTAAATATATATTTATTGTAGCCTGCTAATACGTGAGTTTAGCTGGATATATATACACAGTGAGCCTGTCATCTGGGTTACCAGAGCATCCTAGAACATATCATTCCTACGGCATACTATTCTTGTCTACACCAACTGGCGGTAATCCATATACACACAGATATTCCCAAGTCCACACGAAAATAATAATGTACACACAAATCGTATTTAATAGGCACACATTCACTTATAGGTGATAGGTGAAACTGATACATTCATGATAATATCTGTTGGATGTAACAATACTGGTTACAACGATGACATGATAACAGTACAATATACTTTCGCATCAACAATATACTGTATAGTATCATACATGTACAAACAAAGAAACACGTACGTATATGTATGCCAAGCTAAACAAGGTTATTTTCTAAGAACTGTATCATTTTCTTTTCATTTTATTCCAACTTGAAAAGCTGTACTTTATATCGCTTATAATCAAATTCATCTCAAATTTGTTGAGTGTTATTTTTTTGTCAAGATACGTAATACCTCATCAAGAACAATAGGTAGAAGTTTCATTTCTGTTGACAGTAGCGATCAACACATGCTGCTTGAGTCAATATTCATAACCTTAGAACAAAGCAGGAGCCAGTGTATCTCCTTGTTGGACCCCCACTTTCACATCCATGGTATTCCGCTCCAGGTACTTGTTGACTTTCACTCTCGTTGATTCAAGTTATGTTTGCTTTCTCGATGTGTTTCTACCAGCATGTACATTTTACACGGTCGTCGTTCCAAAAGATGGGTTAATATTGTTGTGCTCGGACTTTGAAGAATACTGCTACAAACGTTTTCATAGACTAAGAATTCAAACCACATAATGCATCAGAGTACAATCCTTGTTCAGTTCAATAAAAGCAGAAAGAACTACACGGTTATGAGAGTGGTAGACATTCTGTGCAGTGCAATTCAATTTTATATATCTATTTGTCTTTAAAAAAACCCGTTTGAAAGTTATTGCGTTACACATAAGCGGAGTTACGAAAAAGGCAAATGCTGAACATGCTGATGGTAATGGGAGATCAATTGATATGTGTAATAATAGCATGAATATTTGTATTGCACCAAATACACGCTCTGAAGCATGCTCATTGCGTAAAATGATTAGCCCGGCCAATTGATCAATATGCACTCACTTCACCTTCTCAACTTCCTGGGGGAGTATACAATATAACCACTAAAAATGCTAATGTATACAGGTACATGTAATTGTCTCTTAATCTACATACTATATGGATATTGAGAGATGGAATGTTACCCAATGGATGCTGAGTATACCTGAACAATCGTTCTGAGAAGTGCTTAGCATTTCAGTTTTCCTTGACACTATTACACAAAACGATTTAAGCACTCAGGAGTGAAATATTATCCTCATGTACATCCTTTCTCCTCGACATCTTATTGAATGAAACACCCATACTCGTCAATCCCGCCCCTCATGTTTGATCATGACCCCTCAGCCCGTCCAGGTCTGTCCATAACAATACATGTGAGACATCCCTATAACATATATGAACTCCACAAAGTTCTATATGTTGGGTACGTGATGGTTTTCTTTGGGTACATTTAATTGCCCACTCCCACCAACTAACCGCAGACCAGGTCTATGACAGAGGGTCTATGACAGAGGGGTGCAGTAACTAGCCACGAGCAGTAGACTGTGTGTTTGGCTAGTGGGCTGGTCAGTCGTGTACCTACCCCCTCACACTACCCCGACATCACGCAGCGCCTACTGGTAGCACCTAACCGAGCTAATCGTCACTTTAGTATAACCTATCCGAGCAAATCGTCACTCTGGCTTCAGTGACGCCCCATACAGTCACTGCTGCTCCGTCACAGTTGCTCCCACGTCTGATTCAGACGTAATGTTAATTGAATTATTCAGACAACATTCCAATGAAAATGTCTGTCAATTCGAATCAAATCGCTCGAATTCTCAAAACGAAACTGCATTTGTTAGCGTAAATAAACATTAGTCTAACATTAGAGAGGTTTCGCAACACTACGGTTACCATTATGGATACGGTTAGGTTATCAGTTTGTTCTTAGTATCTGACGTCAGACTCGTTTAACCGTGTGCCAAGCTCTCTCTCTCTCTCTCTCGCTCGCTCTCTTTGTATCTCTGTCTCTGTCTGTCTCTCTATCCCCTTTTATCTACTATGTCTCTGTCTCTATGACTGCATATATGTCTCTCTCTCTCTCTCTCTCTCTCTCTCGCTCTCTCTCCCTCTCTCTCGCCCATCCCCCACTCTCTGTCAGCTTGATTGCTAAATGTAAATTATTATCCACATGAAGATGGCCGAATACAAGCCTAACTTGTAGCTTCGTTTACATTGCTAACACTGGCTAGGCAATAGGGACAATGACAAGGTATCATCTTGAAATCAATACAGTATCCTTCATCACCAATGTGACGTCATCAACAGGGGCATCATTGTGTATATGTTGACCAGCACAAAATCAATTCTATGACTTTGTCTACATGTCAACGCATGGCTCACATAACTCCAGGCCCTGAGATTACGAAACTTGTCTCAGTACCATTTCACGCTCAACTCAAAGTTTTGTTCATAAATTCTCATATATAATCTGAGCTTGAGCATGAAATCGTACTCAAAGGGTTTTGTAAACTCAGGACCAGATAGCCAGAGCATACCTTTCAAGACGCCCCTGGATACATGTATGATTGTATTCCATACAACTTCCATGTATCTAACATTACTTCTATAACCCTACCCGGGAGTAGAATATTATTATGTTCGCGAACGTTATCTTTCGGACGTGATCATGATATGATGCACTGTCTGTACCGTGGCAATGCAGTTATCATCCTTGGTCTGTCAATACCAGCCGGTGTTGCGGCCTTCCTCCGGCCCTAAACTGACAAACCGTGATATAAGTGAAACAATCTTGAAAGCTGCTCTACCCCAATTCAAACAAACAAAGAATAACAAAACTTCCATTATCTTATCTTATATGGTATATCCGGTTGCATACAGCATGGACAGGGTTAATAGACCATCAAGGATATGACCCAACATTCGCTTCCACTATCTAGACGTGTATGTGTTAACCATAAAACAATCAATGCTGTAACCTTCATCCTTTACCCTAAATTTCCCAATTTCCTCATTTCACGTCCTTCTTACAATACAAACGGTCACGCCCTCAGATCCCAACTCTCTATGTTCACATTAAAAGATCGATCCGATGTACCTTTGATCACCGTACCATCATGTTGTCCGTAGTCTTTACACGATCCACAACACCACGGCAGAGACAAAGACGGAACCCATCGCGGGACGTTCTTCAGAATGCCTACCCAATTTATGGTATGGGAATAAATTTGAGGAGAAATATCTCAGTTAATCCCTTTCACACAACACCATTTAAATGGGATTAGAATTTCCCCCGGCGTCGTCGGAGACACTCAGGACACCGTAGACGTTTTCACTCTGTCCGGAGCGCAGGAAATACCGCGGTAATACTTTAGATTTGAGGAAGGAGTGGACGTTTATCTGAACCTCTGGGCGGAAGCGGTCTTCTCGTAGGGTGGGGCGGGTGCTGGACTCGCTAAGCAACCATCCGCGGCATAGTTACCTGCGTTTAATGCATTCCTGATCTGATCGCTGTGTTCTCTCGGACGTTTTTCTTCCCGAAGACCGTCCATGATGTCAATGATTTCATGGATTCTGACCAACTCCGTCCTGTCGTGTGCATGGGTGTAGCCAATTGCGCCATCGACTGGTATAATACAACGCCATCGATTAGACATGTTCAGATAGCCATTAAGTTGGCTGTTCGTGAATCCCGGAAGTATTTGCCAATAAATATTATTTACAAAAAGCTAGTATAATGCCACGCCATCGACTAGACATGTTCAGATAGCCATAAACAAAGTTGGCTGTTCGTGGATCCCGGAAGTATTTTCCAATAAGTATTGTTTAAAAAAAACCTAGTATAATGCAACGCCATCGGCCGGGTTCGTTGATGAATATGCCCGTAAACTGTTTTAAAACAACAGGAACAAACGACGATTAGTTGTTTACATATAAATACATGTAGATGCTGGCAAGGCAGCGGTACCTCCTTGGTAAGTATTCCGGTAATAATGAATTAGGAAATACCAAGCAGTGATTATTAGATAGCAGTTGACATAACTGATGACTGTTGTGTATGTGGAATAGAGGAACGTTTTATAATAGCTTATCAAAGATGACTCTTCATATTCATGGCTAAAACAGAGTTAGTTATATTATGTATGCATCTAGTCTATGTCTGGTCTAGGTAGGAACACGAAATAACGTATATTATAGTATCATACTTGCTTTTCCGAAGTTGCATCAAAATATTACCTAATTAGTTTAGCAACAGATTAGTTTCGCAATCTTAAGTCGACGATCTATCTTATTTTACAAACATTAGTGTATGTATATATAAGTAACGAATGTATGTTTTCCTAGACATGAAACTGACCAATCTGTGATCTTTAATGCGTTCTTTGAGTCGCTATGTGTTCCTTATCTGGGCGTGAAGAACACAATTGCATGCCTTTGCGAACAAACTGGCCTTTCCACATCTGCTGGCCCGTGATATTCAACAAGTAGGCATTTCATTATGGCCCGCACGTTCTTTAGTCCTACTAGCCGTCATTTGACTGACCTGTACTCGACATAGGACTAGGACCAGGCCGATTCCTTGTCACGTGACCTGACTTAATTGCGGACCCAGCTCGCGTGCTAGAATAAATTTGATATTCCTCTCTGCTTCTATATTTGCTCTAATGATTTCTTCTTCTATTGCCACGTTTCATTAAAAAACGCAGAAACATATCTCAAACAAATATGCTTACGCCATTTAAATAAGGCTGGTTCGCTCGACACGTTTTGAAAGTTGACTTTTAATTTCTTTTCTTGATGTTTGGTAAAATATAGCTATTTGTGGTGTTGTCTCAAGTGTTGTACTTTGATAATACATGTCTGGGGCTACTTAATTTGGATACATAGACATTTTATTATAGCATAGAATACCGATTGAAACTGGAATTATTCATGCTAATTTCCTTTTATTATAATATGGATGTTACTGATAATTTGTGCAATATTTACTACCGTTTAACCATAATTGCTTATATCTGACTTCAAGTTTTCTATTTATGCTATTTTAGATAACCACACAAAAACATAGTCCATTTTCGGTTAATAACATATAAACTAATGACAGCTATTTGTATTTTTTAAGATTTACAAGGTTATTTTTTTAAAGTAGCTTAGAGCGTATATGAATTATGATATATTTGGGGAGATTGTCCTGATACTAGTTTTGCCTCAAAAGTATCATACGTGATTTAATTGATAGCGTCAAAAGTCTTCCACCAAGTTCTCCATAGAGCATAAATAAGGTGTGTGCTCTGTATTCAATGAACATAATATGTCAAATACATGATACCATACGTTAAAAACATTATTTCGCAAAATAAACATTCATCACATAATATGTGCTATTAATTAGTAAAGAATCGCGATTGATGAATTATTAAAGCAAGAACTATTCTGCTGACGTTTGATTTATTATTTGAATATATCTGCCATGAATAAAAGTAAAAGCACATTAAACGGACATGTAACTCCTATACATCTCAATGAGCTGCCAAGCCAATTGAGAGATGTTTACTGTCACTGTATGGAGAGAATAGTTTAAAAACGTGTCTAAGGTATAATTCAAATTTTGGCACCATATGCAGACCTCGTGTCTTATAGCGATGCAAAATTCAACAACCCAAATGTATTTCTTGGTATTATAGAAATAATCCAGTATTGAAATTTTATATCGACATATTTATACAGAACACGTTAGGTTCACACGTGGCTCGTGGATCATGGGATTCGAACTGTTTTTATCTCAAAGTAATCTCCCGATAGCATAATGCATGCATGCCAAGTGTATAAAAATACAGGTGTTGTGGATGTTCCGCTAAATGTAAATCCCTTGGCTCAATTCCGGATCCTTCATTTTGGAATAGTAAAACATGTGTATAATTTTAGAATACTATATGAAAACACACCCTACTCATTAGTTTTGTTATCACGATGCTCGTCCATCGCTAATAATGATGTCTACTTGCAATTATGAGTTTTGAGTAAAGGCAAATTCAGAAGCTAAATTGTGTTGACGTCTACATGTTCAAATCGACCAAATTGGTATTATATAGTATATTCATAGTTGATCTAAACCTGGAAATAACCCTATGTTGCACTATTCAATCTAGATTTGCATGTCATCGCCAGAGCAGTTACCCTCGTCTGTCATTGACATGATAAGTAGTAAGTAACTATAGTCCATATAGGATAATTGAGTCTTTTTATCTTGAACAACGTTGCTGCTCCATTCTCATAAAACTGTTAAAGGTCACAGTTCGTCAGTGCAAGTTGCAATCTTTGGAAAGTAACTGATTATACATACTACAGCTTTGTTGCTGGATACGCTTTGCAAGTTGGTCAAACTCTATGTGAGGTATATATTCATTGTGACCTTTTAAAGATATCTTACGGAATGGACATTTCTTATAACAAGATTTAGAAAAGGAACTAAAGAAATTAAATGTTCCCCATGCCAGCATACCAACAGTCTACATACCGCTACTATTGTGTACTGAGAGGTCGTTTACGTTGAACGTTTTATAAAGTGGCAGGCATCTCAATGCACTTTTCATCCGCTTCTTTCTTACATAACTGTTGAATTTTGCCAAGGTTCCCGTCGAATCTGAACCAATTCCCTACACGAATCCTATTTGAAGCACAAAAGGGGATTTGTTTTTGTAATTTCCCGACGACTTGCTGTAAAAGAAGTTGTGATTCAGATCAAATTACGACATGCAGTGTTTAAGATTCTCAATCAATTCGAACTATTTCGTCAAGGTCAGACTTCTAGTTTCAGCAGACCCTGTCAATGGCGGGCTTCAACTTTGAGCTTGTTGACTTGTGGCATTAACCTTGCAACAAACCGTGTACAAATACACAGCACAATTCGTCGGGGATTAGACACAGTAGTGTTGCGTGTTTTGTGTGGATTATTAAGACGTGTGCGAGCAATAGGAAGCAGTCTTCAGAAGACGGAGGGGAGGGGTATCGGAATTGTACGGAGGGCAAGGAGACACATTTGTTGATGACTTTGCAGATGACGAAGATGTGTGATGTGTATTAATCAGATGACTGCTGGGTTGTTCTCTGTGCTTTGGGGAACAGAAACATTCCATTAGCAATACCCGAATCGCTTCCAGTGTAAATAGTCTGCATAATTTAACATTAATGCAGCCATTATGTGAAATAGAAAGGGATTATGACTTGGAAATCGCAACTAATATCCTTCTAAGTTGAAACATATGGACGGCAAAGGGGTAGTCATCCTCTCACACCAAGGATATCTTATTACGCTCAGGACAGTACCACACTGAGGTGTAAACGTAATTAAAGGTACCCATGGTGTGCGAGGACGAGGGGTAGCTTGCGCAAGAGTAGCATTCGTAGATCATGTCATGACAAAACAAGTACATATGAAATAAGCATACTACATGTGTATATGGTATACGAGGTACATGGGCCATGAATAGCTCAGTATGAAAAGTGC
>JAUTBV010114934.1:0-13799 GCA_032361325.1 Lepetodrilus fucensis
GCCCGGATAGCTCAGTCGGTAGAGCATCAGACTTTTAAGAAACTCTACTTATCGTAGTCATCTGAGGGTCCAGGGTTTAGCCCAGTCGATAGAGCATGGCTGCCATTTATCGGTGAAGCCAAATTATCGTTTGAATGGTCTAAGAACTTATCACAGGAAGATTTTGGAAGTGCACACCAATATTAACGGTAAAAAGACATTTATAATAAGATATAAGTAATTAGGGAGCCGGTGCACTGGTGTGCATTATGGCTGGAGTGGCCGTGACGGGGGGCACGAAAACTGTGAGCAATGAGGCGAACACATCGAGGAAATCAAGGTTTTCCAGACCAAGGGAAGCTTATAGAAAAGAAAGTACCGTGCTGATACAACTGCAAGAAGAGAGGAAAATTAAAGCGATAGATATTATCGAGGCGATTACAGAGACTCTAGGTGAGGACTGTTTATATTCATGCGTGCCAAGGAATGGTGCCTACGAAGTCACACTATGTGATGTGACATCTTCGAAAGTTCTCTGGAATGGTTTGCAAGTGTCAGGCTTAAATCTCCCATGCAGACCGGTATTCAAAGATACCATTACGGTTTCGTTCTTGCACATGTCAGCATATGTAGCAGACGAGGCGATCATACAGTGGCTGGAATCGTATGGTGTAAAATGTGTGTCTGAGATCAAAGAGAGGTACATTCCAGGAACAAGAATCACAGATGGGACCAGGTTTGTGCGTGTGAAATTTCCACCAAATCTATCATCTTTGCCGTATTCCACCAAGTTTGAATCTGCAGAAGGAAAAAGTTTCGTACGGGTGCTACATGACAACCAAGTTAAGACATGCTATCACTGTAATGAGACAGACCATGAGATATCCAGCTGCCCGGACATATTGTGCCGGAAATGTGGAAAAAGTGGGCACATAGCCAAGGTGTGTGTGTTGTGGAATGTGTGCAAAAGATGTCAGAAACAAACAGCATCATGCATCTGTGTGGAAGAAACGGAGAGAAATATACAGGAAGAAGAGGCAGACGAAAACGAAGACGAAAGTAATTCCAATCCGTGGGCTTTAAACATGGCAACACCAAGAGAAGGCGACTGGTCATACGAGAAAGAGAAGGAAGTACCAACTAAGAAGAGCAGCACCGAATCGAAAAGTGTGAAAATGGGACCCGAATCAACAGAAAAGGACGGTTCCAGGGAGGGAGGAAAACAAAGAGTTGAAGAAAATCCAGAGCTGGATACAAAGGAAAATAAGGCTGAAGGAAAGGAAGTGGAAACAAAGAAAAGAGTGAGTAATAAAGTTGACACCAGCTCCTCGACGAACAGTGTGATACCCGGTGCTGAAGAAAGCGAGTATGAGGACATTAACACAGACAGTTCAGATAAACACAGAGCGATGGAAGAGGTAATTGCGCAGGTGATGAAAGAAACTAGATTTAAGAAAAAGAAAAAGAGAAAGAACACTGCATCCCCAAACATACTGAAGAAAGCTAGAGGAAATGAAAGTGAAACAGGCCCAATGTGTGATATTACAAAATGAAGACTTTATATTTCTTTAGTCATTTTCTCCCATTAATGTTAATTTTGTCTTGGAACGTTAATGGCCTTAGAAATATTGATAAAATGAAAAATGTATTTGCATCAATTAAGGCATCACATGCATATATAGCATGTATTCAAGAAACATTTTGGGATGAAGAATTTATTGAAAACTATAAACATTTATGGGATGGTACAATGTATTACAATAATTGTCAATATGCACATAGAAAAGGGGTAGCTATATTAATTTCCCCACAATTTTCAGGAACAACAAATGTAACTTACCGTGATGAAGATGGCAGAGTATTGAGGGTATCTGTCACATATGAAGATATATCTTTTAACATGTACTGCATATATTCCCCTAATGTAAGCTCAGACCGAATAGCATTTATTGACAAATTATCTCTCCTCATTTCAGATACACCAAGTATTATTAGTGGAGATTTTAATGAGATTGTAGACCCACATTTGGATAAGAGTAACACAATGTCAACATATTGTTATCGGTCGAGCACAGCTCTTGTAAAATTTATTGACAATCATAGATTAAGTGATATATGGCGTTATAGACACCCAGAAAAGAAGGAATTTACACGTCAACAATTTGTGGAAGGCACCTTAAAGCAATCCCGTATAGATTTGATTCTTATTAGTAAATCCTTACTAGTAAATGTTAACAATTGTTACATAAAATATTCAAAAATAAGCGACCACAATAGCTTATGCCTAAAAATGGATTTCAATAGTGTGGAGCGTGGACCAGGCGTTTGGATTTTTAATAATTCTCTGCTAAATGATCCAACATTCTGTGTACAGATTAGAAATATTATAGTACAGGAAACTAAATGTCCATTGTTTGACAATGAAACAATAGTGTGGTGGGATAACTTTAAATATATGTTAAAGCGATTTAGCATAGCATACTCGAAACAAAGAAAAAAAGAAGAAATGAAGGAATACTATAGTATTCAAAATTCATTAAGAAAAGAATATGAATTGGCTTCAAAAAACAAAGATTATGATTATACAAATATTTTAAGTTTGGAAAATAGCCTTCAAGAATATGAACTTCATAAATGTAAAGGTGCAATTCTAAGATCTAAAGCGCAATGGGCACTAGAATCAGACAGGTGTACATCTTTTTTTCTTAACCTAGAGAAATCAAACCAAGATTCCAAAAGTATAAGAGCACTACAATATAAAGACTCCCTTGTATCGGACACTAAAGGCATTCTAGATTGTTGTTATGAGTATTATTCATCTCTATATACTGCGGAACCAATTGAAAAACCCTGTCAAGATTTGTTACTGGAACTTATCACAAACAAACTAGATCACTTGGACATGGAAAGATGTGATAAAGATATCAGTATTGAAGACTTAACTACGTCTTTAAAAGGAATGAAAAATAATAAATCTCCTGGAATAGATGGATTGACAGTAGAGTTCTACAGAACCTTTTGGGACGTACTTTCTCCCTTATTCCACAAGGTTGTTTTGTGTATACAGCAAACCGGTGAATTATCAAGAACTATGAAAAAAGGAATAATTAGTTTATTTTATAAGAAGAAAGGTGATAGGACTAGTTTGAAAAATTATAGACCTATCTCTCTAATGTGTGTTGATTATAAGATTTTGTCAAGATGTCTTGCTTTACGACTTAAAACAGTACTAGATACTATTATTTCTCCAGAACAAACGTCATCAATACCCGGCCGTTGTATAGAGGACAATGTACTTGGTGTGGCTAATGTTATTGATTACATTGAGGATGTGAAGGGAGAAGGGTATGTAATTAAACTAGATCAAGAGAAAGCCTTTGACAGAGTATCTCACAATTTTATATTCAAGGTAATGGAGAAATTTAACTTTGGCAGAACATTTATCTCACTAGTAGCAGTAATGTACAAAGACATGAAGAGTACAGTCAAATGCAATGGACACTTGTCACCCTTCTTCCAGTTGACAAGATCTTTACGACAAGGATGCCCAATTTCTTGTTATAGTTGTAAATGTAGTCAGGGTAGTTTCTTTAAGAATTAGAAGGAGAAAATAAAATGATAATTCACTAAACAATACAGAAATACATGTGCGAAAAAAGCAAAAGATCAGAAGATTCCAGGTTCGAATCCTGGCACGCTTGGACTGTTTTTCTTGTAACTCTCTTTCATTATTATGGGCAACATTGCTCCATATAGGATATGTCAATGCGATATTACGTTGCTGTGATCGATAATCATCATCTTGAAATACAAATAAGCTAAAATATCAATATGCTTTATTTCTGAATATCTGAAAACAAAAATACTTTCAAATGTTATCCTATTTTTTTTTCTCAATGAGGTTTATTTCTAAATATTTTTGAAGGAAAACAGAAATATTTAGCACGGGTGGGGTTCGAACCTACGCGGACATTCTTACATTGGAACTTAATTTCAACGCCTTAACCACTCGGCATACGTGCTTGTAATCAATCGGAAACAAGAACTATTTGTCACCGAATTATTTATAAAGGAACTGTTGCATACTATTTTAAATTTTATTTCTGTCAGCTTTCAAAGTTTTAATTTTTTTTTTGGTGTGGGCCAACTTTCGGGTGGGCCTAAGTACGGAAACTCCCAGTAGTATTTACGATAGTGTTTTATGAAATATGTCATGACGATTCCAAAATATTTTACTCATACTTCAAGTAACAAAAGTTTCCTTTACCAATTGTATTGTATACATTACCCCTGATTCTTGATTCATGTTTCCACGTTTATTAATTTCATTTGTATTTGCCTCCCTCTGTGAGCGTATGCATAAAATGCACACGAACTCTTTCACAGTTAGTTTGTATATGCTATCACAGCATTTGAAGCATAGTCAAATCAAGTAAACATCGCAGGCTTACTTTTGTTGTTGTTATTTTGTGATGTTCAATCTAGCTTGCATACTTCTAACGTTTACTGCCGATGATGTCGGTATACTGACGAATCATGGAGTTATTAATGTTTGTGTAATACTGTCTCTAGGAAATATACTATTACACTTGTTATAGCTATGTGTATACATTGGTTAACACAATGCATCAAGTGTAACTTGTAGTTAACAAGAACAACGCGTTACTAAGCGATATTGATAGGATGCATTGTCCGTACCGAGGCAACGCAGTTATCATCCTTGGTCTGTCAGTACCACCCGGTGCTCGCAGGTTTACTGCAGCATTCAGCGCTACGGATGTTGCGAGTTTCCTCGTAATGCAAGTGGGGAAAAACCATTTGAAAGTGCCTCTAGACCCCAATTCAAAAGTTATAAATAGGAAATAGGTAAAATAACTATTAAAGTATATTGAAGTATGAATACAATACCGGTATTTTTTAGTCACATTAGCCAATCAGCTTGCCGGGAATAATTATTATTCAACATACGTGGTGGATTTCTACTGTGTATTAACGATAGCATGTTGATTATGCATAATGTGCATAATTCGACGATTGTGACGTCGTCGCCAGACAATGAAATAACGTCATGACTTGACGTCATAGGCGGACGAATGCTCATCAGCGGACTGTGGCAGTCGTTTTTCGGTAGTTTATCATGATTTATTCTAATAAAATGAGTATGTTGAATAATTAGAATAACCCACTCGATAAGATTGATTACGGAAAATATGTCCCGAGTATCGAGTGGGTTATTCTCTAATTAATCGTGGTTCACGCCCAACATAGCAGACATTTTCATAAGACTCTTGTAGAACATTTCAGCCTCCAACACCATAAACATAACTTTGTATATGCGTGGTTTGCGGCAAAACTGTCGTATCCTTGCTCCATCGTCTGGTCATGCATGTGACTATTAAAATATTGTATGAGAAATATGTGCTGCCGTGTACAATTGTTCTATTATTGATAACAGTGCATGCCGCTAAGGACACTGTTAACAAGAAAATACAGGATGCCTTGTGCGCATCTACTTGTATTGGGTTGTGTTGAATTATTGATGGTACTTGTAAAATGAGAACACAATCAGTTGTTTATAAGCCACTGGACTAGAATTAACAATTTCTCTTGTAGATGAAAATACAATATCGTCTATATTGGAATAGAAACAAAGTCTATGCACTGGTCCTTGCTTATTTATTCGATTGTCTTCCGAGATCTAACCATAAACGTTTGGCGCATAGAGTTTCCCTGTTACTAATACATTTCTACACGAGACGATTCTTAGAAATGCTGTCTCAGTAACTAATGCCATGGCAATAACATTGTTTGAAGATCTTAACGTTTTAACAAAACAAAAGAATAATATTCTAAAACATTGCTTTAATAAATTTTAAGAATACTCAGGATGCATTTGTTCAATATTTTCATAAATGAATTACAAAATTGTTCTTCAACATAAACAGTCTTAATATTTAGCTCTTAGTCACAGAAATACAGTGTCTCTTCACCAGTTACAATGTGAAACAGTACCCTGTTGACACTACAAAGCTCAGAGATCTCAAGCTGTCCTACACTGTAGTAAAGCTTACTAAAGGTATACCTGCACACAGCTTTCTCTACCAACTTCCAATTATTACTGGCAACAAGGCTAGACTTTGTTCAATGTTACATGTTGTGAGGGCATGCTTTATGTAAAACAAATGTCCCACTATATTCTGCATACCATAAGAATCTGGATATAGATTCTTAGCAATCCTCCATGTCAATTGACAAAGGGAGACACTACATGGACCGGCCAAAGAATCACCAGCACTGCCTACGAGGAAGGAAACTTTAATGTCAATAAGTGGCTCCGTGTATGCAGGTAGTCTAAGAAAAACCTGCAGTGCAGATCGACAGCTTGTGAACTGAAGCATGAACGGCCAAGGCCGAAGTCTATCACTGATAACAACAAACAACATACATTTATACACAACAAAACAAGCAGGTGAACTACAGGCATAAAATCAAATCAATTTACAGATATAATATACTGTATAAGGATATTATATTAGAAACATCATCCTATTACATACATGTACATAATACACATAGAATATGGTGACTGACAAAACAGACGAAAACGCTGCTCATTGTCAAATATTGGTTAGATCCAACATTTGTGAAAGAATTCTATTCAAATGTAATACCATGTTCATAGATATGGACTACAATAATGCAGAGCCTATTTTGTTTTTGAATTATTATAAAGCATACGTGAAATAACTAATGAGAATAAAGTGAATAAAATATGTGTAGTTATCAGAGTATCCCTTGGTTGGGATAGACTGTGTGAATTCATTGTCAATCGGAAGCAATGCTGTTTCACTATTTCAGTGTCACTAGCCGGTGGATCCTGGTTCCTTCGTTAATGCCCTTGCAACATTGAGCCGTGTGGTTCACATTCCGTGGAATTGAGTAGGTGGAAGAGATAGGTCTGCATTGCTGACGTGGAATTGAGAAGGTAGAAGAGATAGGTGAATTGAGTAGGTAGAAAGGCGCGTAGCTAGGGGTATTTTAATGTGGAAGCGCCAGTACTGTAAATATCTAATATTCATATGTTTTGTTTAAAAATTAACTTTAGTTAGGACATTGACGTGGAAGCGTCTGCGTATCTGCTAATAGGCAGCTACGAGCCTGGTAGAAGAGCTAGGTCTACATTGCTGAAGAGTCATTGAATGTACATACTAGTACTATAAATTTACAGACCAAAAAATCTCAACAATTGTGCATAACTTCATCAAAGCCATGCCATGTCAACAATGCACTAACTAAAGATAATAAATTCCTCGGATGGTAATATCTACATATGCATACCTACTAAATATACAATGTCACACATACATTTACAAAATATATGTTTGAACACAATTCTGGGATGAAGTGAATCCATATTTTTAACTAATAAATCTTTAAAAATATTGAGTTAATAACATTATTAATTATTATCTCTCGAATCTATCATCCTGGTTGTTCTTATAATAACTGCACGATTATTATTAACACATAACAATAAATCATTCGGACAAATTGAGATGAACAGTAAAGCATACAATCACAGCTAGTTAGCATATTTAATTGTCAATTCAATGTTTACTTGAATACTTACATTGTGTTATTTGTCCAACCAAGTGTTACATTAAGTGCACTACATATTCTTCATGTCCTGTTAGTTAAGATATGTTCTTATTATCTGTTAAATTGGGAGTATATGTCTACTTACAATTTATATCCAACTTCTCTGATATATCAAACTAGTTAGTTTAAAAAAATATAATCAACCCTAGATTCACAATTGGAGCACAATACTGATAATTATACTGTAGATTGCAGACTGAATCATTTCTGTTTTATTCCAAATTCCAAATAAGCCAAATGTTGCCAAAGGGTGTCTAGTACTTTTCTCTGAAGCTGTAAAAGGTGAATTCGAGATACAAACATTATACATAGCAAAGTAAATATATTCTGCAATTTTAGCTCCGATTTGCTTTATCCATTTCAGTACAACCATTCATAGCTGTGATTGCATACCACTAACATAGCTATTTGAAGTATGAACACGACTCAGTATTACAGTACATGTACTTAGAATCCTGCTATGCTGAACAACTTGTAAGCTAGAGCATTGTAAGCTAGAGCAACACCTAACATATCTACCAAATATAAATGTAGGTTAATTAATAATAAATAGAGAAGAATGTATGGTAAATTCAACTACACGTATAAGCAATGGAATTCTATGTGAATTTCAGAAACTAAACTAATCAGCAATGTCCGTAAGCATTATTTTGTCATTCTAAGAAGTCATAAAACTAGATTTCATAAAACCAGCCCCGAGGTTACGACATTCGCCGCGTGTGGTTTCATGCTCAAATTCAACTCAAAGTTTTGTTCACAGCTCCGCATACAACATTTGAGAAGCATGAAATCACACTCCAGAGCATTGATAACCTGGGCAAGGTATACAAACAGACTGAGCAAGACAAATACTCTTAAAAGATACGATAGCTATGTACAAACAAGGTTATGAATACGGCTTGACAAATGTATCATCAACAAGAGTATTCCACTGAGCAAACATCGAGGTCAGCACTAGATAAACTATTAACATGTATTATACTTGCAGAACTACTGTGACCCAAGTCATCATGCCTTCATCTTACATCTTCCCAAAGTAACTGCTTTACTATAGCATCTGAGTGATTGAGTGACACAGTGGGAAGCATTCACCCATAATTGACCAGATTATTCATTGAATTCGTGTCAGAGTAGTACCAGTTTAATCTGCCTGTAGTGTTCTCGATTTCAGCCACTAGCAACTTGCATTCCTTTTGCAATATTTAAAACTAGTCAACTTAACCCTCTTCATGCTGAAGGCAACCATGTATGCCCTAAAGAGCTGTACCTGTGTCTAATCCAGCAGGGAGAGGGTTTTAAACATGCATATTGAGCATATGTATACATATTATAAATAAACTAAATTAAAGTGTTTATAAATCAATCTATGATTGAACCATGTATTTAGATATTAGTTCAGTGGTCTGAAATGGACTATCCAAACTACGGTATTACAAAGCTTGCAAGTCGGGTGCAAGGGTGTGGCAATACTTCTGTGGTATATTCAGTCAAACTCAGGGCTCATGCAGTTTCCTAGCATGTCAGCTTACATCGATGTATTGGCTATTTATAAACTCATGTCTAAATGGCAATATCATATTGGCATACATCAAGGGATTACATTGACAGACGATGGCCTGACTGCCGCCAGTACACAGACATGTAGAGTAGCGAGCAGTTTGAAGACCTGGCCTGATAATATGACAAGGTAGCATCCTACTTCTGTCTCACATCGTGTGCAGCTACCGTAGTTAGGACAGCCATCTCTAAAGGCCCGACTACACTATCAACATTTCGGCAACATTTGTAACCCGACACCGTGTGTCCCAAATGTTGATAGTGTAGATGGGGCAAAAAGTTCGACAACATGTTGCCGAAATAAATGCAATGCAATTAATGTTGAGAGATGTTGCCGAGTTTGACCAATAAGAAGTCAGCTTTACATCAGCTGACCTACCTGAAGCATGGGAGTGGGAGAGCTGTTCTTGTCTGTAGGTCAAATCATGCTTTTCCCAAAAAAAGTGCGACTTTTGCGGGAAAGTAAAAAATATTGTTTTTCTATTTATTTCTTTGTATAAAAAAAGTTATATTTCTAAATGTCCTTAGCCTTTTTTGTGTGTGTGTGCTTTACTGCTTGTAAAGTGTTTTTTCTTCTGTTTATAGCCCAAAATGTTACATAAGTGCAAAAGTCATTTTGCCTAGGACTGGCTCAAATAGTCAAATACATAGATTTTATCAAGTTTTCCTCTAAAATCCTACTTTTCCGCTCTTTTTTTTTTAAAACAGAACTTCGACGACATGTATCCCAACATGTTGCCGAGATGGTGATAGTGTAGACAGGGCCAAAATTCAATGTATCGCAACATGTGTCCCAACATGTGGCCGAAATGTTGATAGTGTATGTTCAGATTTACTGAAGGACAGCTACTGCACTGTGACACGATGACTATGGAAGTACTACATCTGTACCGCCTCAGCCTTATTGCTGACTTTACAATGCTTCATCCCAAGTAGACGTGATATTATTCCATAAGCTTCCTTACGGAATGAAACTATGTAATTGAATTGAGTGAATATGAAACAAAGGTAGCACTGAAGGGTAAGAGCTAATTCTGAGTGAGTGAGTGAATATGGAGTTTAACGTCGCTGCTGGAATCTTTCACCCATTTGCTATAATGAAGCTAATTCTGAATAAAGCTGTGTATGTTTGCAGACTTATACTGTGGTGGGAAGACAAGAAGGCATGTGGGGGATGTGGGGGAGGCTTCGAATGTTGGTTTTCGATATTCGAAATCCCGTTCTCGTGTTGTGTCGTGTCAACTCGAGAACGGGGTTTCGAATAATACGCCTGTGGAGTACAGCATTGCAGAACTAACACCAGGGTATGTCACAGCAAACTATCACTACATTAGGAATTCAACGATCAACTTGGGAAATATCTCTGCAATCCATAGTAATACACAATATATAATAAAAGCATTTAGAATGCAAATCAAATTTGGGTAAATATTAGAAAAAGTACAAGGGGTGACAAAGAGGAGGGTGATGCAAGGTGTGTATTCTCTCCCCACATTATTTTTTGGGGGACCAACATTTATCTAAAAACATTATATAGTAATACAATCTAGTACTAAAATGCCGGACACTTCACTGGATTTGAATATAGACCATGAGTCAGGTATGGCCCTCCTGCTAGTCCCCTGCGGTAGAGCTATTTCACAACTTTATACTAAAAATTCCACTTTCAAATTCCCGTATCCGCCCACTGAACAGTGAGTTACATATGTTTAATTCTGAAGTGATGCATTTCTACAACTACCATAATTACTCTAACAATTCTAACGGGAGAAAGTATTTAAATTTGTAGGTGTTTAAATTATTAAGAAAATAGGAACATTGAAAATTATCAGTGTTCATATAATTATGGAAAGCCAAATTGAAATACAAAATATGGTTATACTAGTAAATTAAATGTATTCGAAAAAGTAAGACAATATGTATTCGAAAAATGACTGTTCTAATAATTAGAAAAATAATTGGTCATGCTCGTATTTTTAGGGTCAGAAATAAATTAGATTTGGCAATGAATTTAGGTGTTCAAACTATTAGAGGGTTCAAATTATTAGAGTAATTACGGTAGTCGATGTAGCAGTATGATACAGTGAGCTCAGGCCAATGTTAGCTCATATATTAATTGCGTAAAATATGTAAATTAAATCATATCATATTATTTTTAAAAGCAAACACAATTTCATATATTTGCGTATTTACCAAATACATGTCGTTATCTTGCGTAAACATCCAAATACCAGCCCAGCATTCAAATAATTCAAAACGAACAAAGCCATGAACATTATCTACTAAAATATGAAAGAAATATTTTTCCATTTTGCTTGACCGGTTTCATTCTTCTAGTAGGGACTCAGTACATAATGATAATCACACCAAGAAGATCTACTCATACAACAGAAATAGAATTTGGTAATCACAATACAGTGTAAACAGAATCACAAAAGAAATGTTTACTAACCGATAATTTGATAAATAAATCTGAAAATGTAAAAATGATTGACGTGCATTTGGAGATGAATTAGTCTGTCCTACCAATGATAGTGCATAGAAACTAACACATAGCAACAATAGACACACCTACATAGTGCAAGTAATCACTAGAGACTGACAGAGACTGTGGTACGACAGTAATGGTGATAAGCAAGCTAAGAACAGAGAAATATGCTGGCAGGTGTTCACATCAAGTCAACCAAACACTTCCACTGCTAGCTCAATTTGAACTCTGCACAAGGTTGTCAGTGTGACAGCTACCATAGAGCCAAATTTACCATGTGATCATGGATATTTCTTACACGTCAATATGCCCAAATATTGGGGAATCGTAATAAATCATAGAAGCCAATGATATTTATCTCTGCTAGGAAGTCTAGGGCCAGACAAGCAGGCTGGGTACAGATGTAGTGTGTGTGTGTGTATGTGTGTGTGTGTGCAATGCTGGCCTCTCATTGGTCACAGTAGAATATACAGAAGAATCTGAATGCATGAAAGATTCACCAAGGCAGTATAGAGGAAAAGCTTGCACCAATAAGTACCTTATAGGAGATGCTTTGTGGTCTAATAATACAAACATTAACAACACGCCTGGGAAAGTTGTTATTCTCTGTTGTGACCTGTGACCTTTGAGTTGATTATGATCACCACGTGCACCCCCTTCAGGAATGAGACAGTTAATTTCTCAAAGCTCAGCTGGAAGGCCTACAGTTGGCTCCACCCATCCATGCAGTGAATACTTCTTCTAGATACATTGGACCCTTACATATGATGATTGGTACGGCTAGCGAGCGCCAGGTGGTCACAGTGTGCAAAGACGGGTGTCTTCAGTTAATGTTTTTGGAGATGAATTCCAGAAATCTCTTGGCATACTGGTCTGGGTGTACGGTGGATATCTCCGCGTTGGCGCCATGCTTCACTGCCTTGGCCGCTTGTGCCGTTCTCTTCTTCATTCCATACTTTGTCAGGACATCAATTAGAGCCATGAAATAGATTTCTTGACCTAAAATAGAAAAATAACAAAATACCAACGTAAGTGTTGTCAAACTGGTACCTAGAAAGAATTACTGAACAAAATAATATCTCTCAAGTTTTTAATATCTGAGTAGAACATAAAAGACAGTTAAAAGACATAAAAAAATGCTGACAACAAAACTGCTAAAAATGTATACTTACTGTTACTACTTTTAATTGCATACTGTTCCAGTTTGACATCCAGCTCGCCGGTGAAAGGTGTGGGTGTGGCTGGCTGTGGACTCTCAGGTGGAGTGGGGGCGGTTCCATACCCATCCGGGGCATCCTCCTCACCTATCCCGTTCTCCTCATCCACATCCACGGCCCTTTCCTCCTCCACGGCGGATGCAGTGTCCGGCTGGTCAGTGTCCAGTCTGTCCGGGTCGTGGATGCCCACTATCAGACTGTAGTCCATCAGGTGAAGGCTGGCCAGGAACTGATCAACATTAACAGTGGGCTATCAGCACTATTGTAGGTAATATGCTGCTGTTTATACTACCAATACTACTATTACTACTACCAATATCAATAATAATAAGAATAATAATAATCATTATTTGTTAAACCATTATAAGTTGCCATTAGGCAATGGGTACAAGGACTCTCAAGCGGGGTACATCATTCCATAAACCCTGAGGGACGAGTTGACAACAATGTTATCCTACCGTCATGTTACTGTATGTGAACATGATGTCTAAATTCAATCTAAACGTTTGTCTGCCTGAAAAAGTCTGATGCCATTTTGGCCGTACTTGATCACTCATATATACCACATATATATCATTGTGACGTCATGGTGCTCACCCTCGACTCGTAGGTAAAAAGACATTATGCCGTTGTCATAAACTTCCTAGGTGGGGTATATGGAAATGTGTATACTATAAGTCACGTAAACAGAAGAAACTTACATGGAAGGTAGGATAATATTGTTTTGCTTTAGCAAGACAATAACAAATAAATTTTAAAAAATATTAAAAAAATTAAAAAAAATTAAAAAACATTGGACAGATATGATTTTTTTTTTTTTTAGTATTGGGGTTTAAAGTCGCTTTCTAGAATCTTTCACTAATATCACGACTTGTCAGTTTAGGGCAGGAGGAAACCCG
>JAUTBV010114945.1:0-30075 GCA_032361325.1 Lepetodrilus fucensis
GCATCGGTACTGAAGCAGGTGATGACAGAAATAGAAAGTAAAGCCATATTCTGTGTCTATACCATCGCAGTAACACTGAACATGCTGTGGAAGTGGCCCCATGGCTAAAGCTTGCAAAACATCCAGCCTGTGTTTAATAAACATTGGATCATAGTCGTGAATGTAAATATATTAAAGCAATGTATACTTTATTTTTCTTTTGGAACAGAATCTTCAGGATAGTGTTGCTTGTAACATGTTTAATGGATAATGTTTTAAAGAAGTGTCTATAAATCGGCTTTGACAAACAGCAATGGTTACAACCAGATGGAATAACAACATCATTATAATTGGAAAATACTGAAAAATCGTTATTTGCTTTAAACAAGCACACAATCACACTACAAAAAAAAGTCTGTTGGAAAGTAATTTTCTTGTGGGTTTTTTAAATTAGTGATTGACAAAGTGAAGGGCTACTCAATACCTTGGTTATCATCACAAAACTAATGCAATGTTGGCTGGATGGTGCTAAAGGCAAAATATGGCAACTAGGTCAGCTCAAATACCAATTTGTCACTTCTCTGTCGACCTCCAATACATCAGACATAAAACCACCATCCTCATCACTAGGAATAACCAGATTAAATATTATCCAAGATGCAGCAACTTCAATTACCTTCTTTTCTATTAAGCCTTTCCCCTAGAATTCCAATTTCTGAAATATGCAATGCAGGTCCGTGTGAGCAAAGCATTGGCAACAAATGACTGCCGCGATGGAGCAAAGGTGATTACGACAAATTGGACATGATTCCACAATCCCCACCTGTTCCGACAACTCATTTACTCTGGACTGATCAGAGCCCAGAGGCGGTGATCAAGAAAAACAGCCGGTGTTATTCTAATGAAGACTGTAATTTCACTGGAGACCATATCAGACGAGACCAGAGACCAAACCGGAAGTCGCCACAGACCACATCTCGCCTCATCAATGGTCTCCATTCAGCCGCGGCCATTTGACAACATCAAACTCTCTTACACACGGATGAGGCAATGTTGGCACTTCCAGCCAGACACCAGACATATCAGTGTTTAATTCATCGATTCCCGGCTATCCTAATCAATTGTTTTGGTAGTAGGAAATAAGCATGAAATTCTTGAATTAATTTTCAATAAAATGCCAGTAGGAGGAAACAAAATTACTGCCTGGAAAGTCGCTGGGTAACATTACACCAAATTTCCATATTTAACCAATAATCACCAATGTGTGAGAACATGCATGCCAACGTCCAGCCTCGTTTGTGCTTGACCATGTCATAGATGACCTCCAGTCAGTTCATAGGATTTTGGTCATCTTGAGAACAGCGTACCTGACCTCAAGAACAGTATACCTGACCTCGAGGACAGCGTACCTGACAACTGACATGTGCATCCCTCCAGCAGGACACCAGCACACTCCTGTACTAATTGTGTGAGGCAATGGTTCCACCTCTAGGTGATATATCCCATGATTAGTTCAGCAGTGGTAATGGAGAGTTGCTGTTGCTTCTATTTGAGATGTCATTAATGAAAGGCATCCCCTTGACAGCCTGCCTTGACTCACGTGCCGGTAAAACACAGTATCCAATGAGGCCAATAATGAAAGTGGTCTTCTCAGTGTCCTCACCCGGCTGATCAGTCAGGTTATCCGTCAAAACAGCGGGAAAATATCAGAGAACAGCGCCAAGGGGAAAATGAGAGTAGGATCCTGCGAACGGTCCATTCAATCAATCTTTTAATATGACGTATATACGTAACTTCACTCCGAGACAATTCCTAGTAGGATGCCATCTTCAAGAAAGATTATAGCCAGACATATTTTTTTTTAAAATGAAACAAGAATGCTCATAAATTGTTTTATATCTTGCCCCTAATGAATACATTTTGCAAAAGGATAGTGAATATGGAATTTAATGTCACTGCGGGAATCTTTCACCCATTTTCAATGAGCAAAAGGATAGTACTCTGGGCTTGAGCGATAGGCTACGAGAGCTTCAATTGTTGTTCACGGTTGCAAGTTTATCTGAATATTTTATGGCAACCTTGACTTATCAGTAGGGTATGTCGTTACATCACTCCAGTGGTTGTCCTTGCCTTGACTGATCATGGTGGCTGTTCAATTGGTAAGGTTATGTGTACATGATAATTCTAATAATAATTCTAACAAAATAATAAAATGACATTAACGTGTTTGGTGCCTTAGAATCTAGCTACAATGATTAGAATTAATGATTACAAAATTACCACAATTAGAATAGGAGATAGATGACAGATCATAACCAAAATAAGACAGTTAGAATCTATATTATTCCTAGTCCACTAAAATATCCAGTAAAATCAACAACTGCCATATAATGCCTACAATCCTTCTGCTTTAGGACGATGAACCTCACCGATATTACCTGCGTGGGAATCATTATGAAAAGTCAAAGATGCCCGTCTGCGTCTTAACGCAGGTCAATTAGACCACATATTAGGTACAACAGAACATTATTACATGGTTCAAGATCCTAATAAGCGCGGAGAAAATGTACGGGAGATCTCAATAAGCAGCACTGATTGCCTGTGTTAGCCAGGTCATGTGCCCGGGGCGCTAATTGCACGGGATACGGCATGGTGGAGTCATCTGCCTGTGTAATTACCCTCCCTGTACAATGACTTTCTACGCTCCAACGGTAATGACTGTCTGGAATCTGTAGGTGCATGTGGAATGTGGAACCTTGCAGGGGGGCCGTGTCAAAAGAAGAAATGAAAAATTCTATATCTGATTCGATTATGTTTGGTTCCATGCATTCAACAGTAAAAAAAAATTTTTTAAAGATAAGGAAGAAATGGGTATTCATGATTTCTTCAGAAAAAAATCTCTCGCATTCAAAAGTAAAAACAAAAAAAGAGGAAGAAATAGTTTTTCATGGTTTCCTATTAAAAAAGTCCTAATTTAACTCTCTACATGCTGGAGGAAAACGGAAATGCCATAAAGAACAGTGTCTGTGCCTAATCCAGCAGGGAGAAGGTTAAGGTACACTGTACATAATCGTGGTGGTAATACATGTATCTATATATCCTAGACGGAAGCTAAGTAAAGTATGAGCAGAGTGAGAAAAGCGGTGTGTGTATTCTCAGAGTCATGCATTAATAATTGATAGCAATGTAGCTTCAAGATATAGTTCATGGGACTAGTGAGTTATCGTTTTACATCACAGTGGAGCAATGGAACAATAATATGGGTGTAAAATGTTCCTGAAAATTAACTAGCAATAATTGATAATGATATTGTCACAAAATTATAAATGTGTGGTTTAAATGTGTGTATTGAAATACTGAAATAATAATACTCACGAGAAGAAAATTTGTTGGATCCTGAAACAAACAGAACAGATATTAGAATATAATGTTAAACATGACAGAATACATCAAATAGAACACAAATAAATATGATAAATACAGGATTTACTATTCAAATACGAGGAAACACAGATATTGAAGTTTGAGCTATCTTGCTTTTGCAGAATGGCAAATTATTATCTGAATTAAATGTCATTGTGACACTATTTCCTGTCAGTGACAGCAACACAATGATGAAAATGTTGGCTGTAAAAATATGACAGCAGTGACTGATTTGAGCAGAATATTTATTAATATCATATATATCTATATGGATTTCTTAGTTTTAGTATTACTTTTCGCATGTATTGAATAGAGACTTATCTCTCTGAAAAACAACCCAGACTCAAGGATGTGCATATGATAAAAGATATGAAACATCAGACTTAAGGATGTGCATGATAAAAAGCTAGCCAGCCAGCCAGCCAGACAAGTAATAAACGTCTGGGTCCTCAAATCCAATAACAGAAAAACAGGCCTCGATGTCTACACCTAACAACAGGTAAATCAAGAACACATGAACCTTTCACTAATTTGACTTTAAGGATCCTTTCATTGCAATTATTACTTCCAAAGCTTCATCTCGCTCACAATGTCATTACTTCATTTCTAGCCTGGGAGTGCAGGACTTAATCATGAGCCAGCTTTCAGGCCAGTTTCCTGCACTGGTCCTCTAACAATGCTGAGATTTATTGCCGGACAATACAATACAGTCATGTGGTAATTCTAATTACAGCAAATATTACGGCCTGCCCAATTAGTTGACAGCATTGCACTGCACAGCTTATCAGAGTAATTGCTCCGCGTTGCTGTATAGCTGCGAAAAGGATCAGATTAATGTCCTGTGTTGATGGGATAATTAAAAGAGCCGACACCGATAGTCAATTGGAGGTGTTTCCCTAGCACACCATCCATCAACTTTACTCGATTTTAAATTAACCTAATTCTGGTAAATGGATGGTTTGCCTTCAATAGTTTACAGAGCATCAATCCGTCACGTCATGGGAATGACTGATAACTTTGTATTTTTCAGGTATGGTTTTTTTAATTAACTATAAACTTAACCGATGTTAGAATCAACACTAATAAAGTGTCGCCTTCCTAACAAATTCATCACCAACTGTGATAATTCAGCTACATTTCCTACCGCAAAACACATATTAAACCGCCTGAAGCCTTATTGTTTCTGACACCCTGACTAGCCGACTGCAAAACTTGTTAAATTTGGATGTTGCCTCAGAAAGTGATCAGCGCTTTATGTTCAAAGGAGCATCTTGCTCATCAAAGGCGGGACCAGAGTTCAAAGACTACAGCAATTTCTTCCGCAGGAGAGTTTCCCTATTGATCCTTTAGAAAAAAACTACAATATCCTAGATAGCTTCTTGCGTCTCGTTCATCTTCTCCACCTCCACTTCCCATCACGAGACCCGAGGAGGTGGAATAGTTTACGTGTTGCAATTGGACTGATGCTCGCAGGTTAACATGGTCAGAAATTATTATCACATGTGAATAAACAAAGAATTTTTAATACGTAGTTGACTGATCTTGGGAACATTTGATTACCTACCGCGAGCAAACAACCATCAATTGTCGAAACAAGGTGCAAGAAACAGGCATTATGCTTGCCATAGAAGACAGCGATTAAAAAGACAAAACAATTTTTTAATTACCAAGGCCAATTCAGAATAGTGACAAATAGTGACACTCACGAGTAAAAATTGGCAAAAGAAAATATGGATCAGAATTGGAATATGAATAATCTAACTTCTGCTGACAACTGTAATGGAAAAGACTTGATCAAGCATTGCTAATGGTCTTCTCCTCTCCAGCTAGCTAGCTCAGATCAAGGAGGTCTTCAGAGCCGAGCCCCCCCACCCCCCCACCCCCATTCCGACACAATCAAATCGATTGGCTACCACCACTCTGCAGGGAGGGAATTGTTGGGGAACCCTTCCTGTAAGCATCGTAACCTCGGGCAGAAACAATTAAAGTTGAATACTGCGTCTAATTGCACCACTCATATCATCTTCCAGCTCTGGCTCTGAATGACCATGATGGTCATTGCTGTTCAATTTTGATGACTGTTTACAGACATGCTTGAACTTCTCCACATTCGGCTTCCCATGACCCTAACGATGCTTCGATACTAACGGTGCTTCGTGGAAAGATACAAAAGTGTCACTGAGAATTTGGTTTAAGAGTTGCCCATCTGCTGGGCATTACAACTGTGGACACAGGAACATTCAATCCAACGGATTAAATGTTCACATATTCTCCACTAATGATTTGTGTACATGTGTTTCTGCTTCATTGAATTAGAACCCAAGAGTACAGCGTTTCTTTCTGGACAATGGCAGTCTTCAGATATTTATTAAAACACGCACTGGAAGTGTTTGGTTTGTCTCGTCCCCTTGGATAACCATCGAGTGTCTGCTACAAACATAACTCAGTCTACACAACAGTCAGCACCTTCTGACAGTGTTTTTCTCCAATATCTCGTCACTTCAAAGCCCCCCTTCCCTGATCAATGATACCAATTCATCTTGCCAGCCGTACAACACTGTAGCACAAACAGGCGGGCAGCAGCCAAAGAAATAATGCAATAAAGAGGCGAATGTCTACACTTAACCTTTCCAATGGGCCCCAGAAGAGCGGACTAAAAACACCTGCAGTGGTATCGCGCCACCCTTGTATAAATATGATAACATACACAGCACAGCGACAGCCCTAAGTGGGCTTTGTAGATTATTTCCTGCTAATAATTTCCACACAAGTATTTGACATGATAATCTCAATTACAAACGCATTAAGGACATGAATGTCACATCTTTTAACCTTCGGCCTGCCAGATTAATCACAATCATTGCTCTATCATCTGTCCGTAGTGGAACTAGTGTTGCCTCCAGCAGAACGAAGGTTAAAGGGCACAACTGGCATGGCATGGCAGCGATGGCATCTTGATGTTGACCAGAAATTTCTTATGATGTAGATCACCTGCATCATTTAAATGCTAACTTTAAATTGCTACACGAGAATACATAATATACAAGATACACTGCAGCCATGAATGATGCTGCATTCTTGCTGGATAGACTGAACCACTGATTCATTACAATAAACTTAACTTTAACCTCAGAATTCATTACAATAAATGTAACTTTAACCTCAGAATTCATTACAATAAATGTAACTTTAACCTCAGGATTCATTAAAATAAATGTAACTAACCTCAGAATTCATTATCATAATAAATTTAACGTTAACCCAAGTTTATTTTTGCTATAAAATAAACACCTTTAAATATAACTCAGCAGTCAAAATAATGTCATTAAATAATGTCAAGTAAATATATAAATAGTACAAAAACAAATTAATAGCCACACATTGCTAATTGACGTAGAAAGGAAAAGGAAACTTGAGCTGGAAGACATTGTAAAGTTTTAGTGCAAGCAGCAAGCAGGTACTATTCAAAGCATTACATAAAGTAGGCTCCATACAAATACGCTGAAAAGGCGTACTAGCTGTACAGGAACATTGCTATCAACCTGCAATTAGCCACTGAGAAACCAGCTTTTTCCATCAACATTAACACACCCTACAATTGTTTATAATCCTGCTAAACTGATCGCAATTTTAGAACACACACAAAATTCTATTTCCAAATTACATTCATGTACAACAACAACAAAATTTGTGCAATTTTTTTCTCCACACGACCCGTTTACAATGCAATAAAGTATTCTCAAACGTAAAATAAAGGCAATGACTTTGTCGTCCGTCTTCTTCGATGATTCTGATAAACAAAAGCCTGGTACTCTGTCACTTAATCAATACACGGTTCCTTGCCGTGTGAGCTACTGAGCCAATATGTTAGAAGAACAGGAATTACGGTACTAATAGTTTGTTATAAATTGCTTTCAAGACGTTACAGTGGGAATTCGCCGATGGTTATCAGGGAATAGTTCACCGTCCTGAGACACTAATCTCGGAGGAAGGAGTTCTGGCAATGGCTGGAGACAGAGAGAGGAAGGACTGGAGTAACGATACGGTTGTCGTGAACACCCAGTGGTTAGTGGTGTGTTATGGGACTGGAAGGATATAAAAGAGAAAGTAATAGTAACCAGGAGAAGCTCAGAAGAATAGCAGACATGGCAGCCTTCTCCCGGCTGTGAACAAATTGAGTTTCCTAATATAGATGGTGTATGTAGGAGGGCTGGGACGAGGTTAAAATAATACATGATATATTTTTTATATTCCAACAATTTCCGATCCATCCACATAAATATTATCATATTGTTTCAAATTTCTGTGGGAGTATAAAAATACATAGCAATCCAATATTCAATTCCGAAAATATTTTTGAGTTATTGCTTTTGGGCACAGCTATGCTTTAATGTGACACTTTGAAAGCAGTAAATGCCTCGCGTTTTTATTGGTTCAATAAACCAGATAGCAATAATGTCTTCCAAGAGAAGATGTTCTTCTGTTGACCTCGGAAGATTCTGATATTTTCTATGAAATGATACCGCCACATGGCGCCAGAATATTGCAATCATAACCATAAAGATTCTGAGTTATACATATTGGCGATGAATAAACCAACCAATTCGTTCTTACTGCATGGGCGAAACTGACCAAATTGCATTAATACATTACACGGGCCACCTGCATGCCACATTGAACACGGAATCCGGAACTTCCACATGGTCACTGGAAGTCAGTGATCTCGTAACTCTCATTACCAATAATTCCACAGAGATGACTCGGACGACCGCATCAGCTTGAGGTCGTCGGTACATAAGAAAGGTCACACAACTATTGGCAACTGGACTGTTTTCTCTGAAGCGGACTGATGCTGTTTTAACCTTTTGGTCTGGATGTCGACCCAGACGTTCAGACAGACGGAAAAACGGACACGACCTTCCGGGAATCGACGAACACGATCACGATTCATAAAGACCCTTTTCCAATAGAAACCTTTTAGCGATAATGAAATGCTCAGACAATATAGACAGCTTCTTGGAGGTGTATTTAGTTAAACTTGGTATGGTGACATCCATAGCTTGCTGAGACCATGCTCTCCAGGAAGTCAATATCTCAATTAATTATACCGTCGGCAGATCAATGTTCATCAATGTTGACATGGGTGTAATGTAATAAAGTCTCTGTGTGCTGAAATAATAATCTGATGATGATAATAATAACCAACAACAAAGGTGAGCAGAGATTTGGTGCTTGATGTCACACAGAATATTTCACCAATACTCACCAATTACTATTTCTATTTTGTATATCTTTTTTAAAGATTTTTGAATTGAGGTTTATAGTCGCTTTCTAGAATCTTTCACTAATTAACAAGAGCAATAATACTTTCATCTACAAAGTTGTATCAGCAAGATTGAAATTAGACAGGGGAAAAGGGGGGAAATAGACAGACAATTTTTCCACTTGCCGACACCTATTGAAATCACTGAATGTGTAGATCCCAATGTGTGTACTCAATGTGTAGTGGACCCAGTGCATAGTGTTCAAAACATTGGGAAATTCCTCCAGAAAATGCCATACAAAGTCATGTAAATCAATAAACATGTCTTTAAAGGATTCATGAATATACAATGTTTATGGTACTTCAAAATAGAATATATATATAGTGATTGATTTTACAATAGAATACATTTTATTGTCACTTAATGTCCAGGGTATAGTTTCTAGAAGCTCTTGTATCTACTACAAGATCATAATGACTCTCGTAGCCATCTCTAATGCATGAGGATCGTGCACTTACGAGAGCGCTATAGTCTCATAGTGGATATGAGAGCTTTGTGAAACAATACCCGAGTCCATTCAACATACTACATTCAGTGTTTGAAATAACTCACTGTCTACCAATCTCAGATGGTTATTTTAATCAATGTTTATAACTATATTGACAATTTGAAAATTGAGTTCTTAGGGTCACAATAAAAAATACAATAATCCAGAACACCTTATTCTAAGGACAGATTTATACTAGCTATACAGATTGAATTCTAGCATGCCTCAAACACTACTAATGATACACATTTGGTATATGATAAAGAAGAAAACCAATTTAGTCTTCACAATTTTTACAAAAAGAAAATTGAACATAATACAAATCATAATGGAGGTGAATTTCAATTATGGAATGTAAATATTGTATATCTATAATGCTAGAAAGTATGCTCTATTGCACTACTTATTAACACCCTATTCAGTTTAGCCTAAACATAGTTTATTCAAAATAAAATAGATAGGTTACAAGTTATTACAACTTAAATGAAAACTGTCCTCCATTCAGTAAACATGTTCCTCTCAACACCCTGGCAAATTTACAACCCAATTTGTCATTTTCCAAGAACTAATTAAAAGGATAGTAATCACCATTGCAATTTCATCATAACAGGCCCCGAGATTACGAAACTTTCTGAGAATTATTTCATACTCAACTCAGAATTTTGTTCATAAAATGTCATGTGACGTCATAGCCTGAGCATAGCCTGAGCATGTCTAGGGTTATGACGTCACATGACGTTTTATGAAAAAAAATCCGAGTTGAGTATGAAATCGTACTCAGAAAGGTTTTGTAATCTCGGGCCCAGGGCCTCAATTCTCAAAACTTGAGTCCTAAGAAGTTTGTAAGTACTAAGAATTTGCCTAACTGGTTTTCTGCTTATAAAATGTTAATTTTTAAAGAGATCTTTCTTGGCTAAGAAGTTTCGAGAATAGGCACTGGTATCTATTCTCTGCCGAGTGAAGAAAGCAATTTTCAAACTCAAGTTGACACCACAAGGTTTTAACCCCTGTCTTAGCGACACTGAAGAACAAATCCTAGATACTGAATCTTGTTAAAGAACCTTGAGGGCTTATCTGGTTCTGGGTCCTGAACCCGACAGTTGCAGATTATATCATACCTGATATATATCAGTGATAACCACCTAGTTAGTTGTATCAATATCATACCTAGGATAATATTGAGTGGGAGAGGGGGATAATCTGTGTTCAGGTGAGAAAGAGCTGGATCTTATCACCTGTCAAACTTTAAATATCCATAAAACTTTAAATATCCACAAGTAAACAGGATGTTATGTTAAACATCAATCATTATGTTCATTATTTACTGCAACTTTTAGTACCAAACAGTGATAATTTCAGATTGTGCACTTCTGTATACTACATAGTATCTCAGATGCAATTATTTTAACATAATTCAGATATCTATATTGTTAACCCCTGTCTTAGTGACACTGCTTCCAAAATCTTAAATGAATAACATGTCACAGTTATTGCTCATATGATACTATTTTAGTTCAACTCATTAAGTGTAGCAATGGGAAAGTCGGAAAAACATCACTGCTGGAAATGGATATCATCATTACCCTATTTATATCTCGAATAAATACGACTCAACCTATAATGTTTCCTCGATGTCCCCATGTAGCACTTGGAGAACAAAAGACATGTCATCTAATATTTCCATACACCTGTAACCCAGTGAGAATGAAATGCAGGACATCAATAGCCAAGATAGCCAAGAAACCCGATTCCACAATCCACACCTGGGTCAAATGCCACTAAATCATCCCCTTGTGTGTCTGACAACAGATTTCCCTATATATCCTAGGAAACTCACAGCACCCTGAGGCAGTGGGCAATTTATTCTGACCACCACTGACCACAGCCAGACTGAAGGAAAAGCAAGCAGCGGTCAACATTGGACTGAATACAACGTTACTGGACTAGAACGGAGTTTCTGCGGAACTGTCAACTTCTGAATGTTGACCATTAACATCTTGCTTATCCTTCTCGCACCAGGGACGGCCCCGGGGTTATTCCAGGTCAACTTATATTCACTACAGAGACCAGGAATAGAGGAAATGCGGCCACCCCCCATGTTGGTCATCACTGGTGACCATACAGATATAGTGACCACACTACTGCCAGGGACTGTGTACAACAAACACCAGACTCAATCCATTGCTGGTAGGGGTTAACGGCAATTTACCAGCATGACTGCCATCATTATAAGGCAATTTATATCTCAACTGCGGGGAAATGTAAAAGAAAATAAATAATCTACGTTTTTCATACAGGCATTTGAATACTAGATTTTTAATAGTTCCAACACTGAAGAACATAAATCCATGAATTCTTTTTAAAGTTGCATTAAAAAAATATGTATTTATCTTGAGCAGAAATTTATGGCCAATAAAACAACTAATATTTCAAAATAACTAAATATTTATGAACCATTTCCTGATGAGTTTTTTTTTAATGTGAAAAGTACATAAAAGTTGAAGTTGCAAACTTAAAATGGCTTTATCATCTCAAGTTAGCCAAATACTTACTTCTCAATCTAATTTTTTATACTTATACTTTCCTACAACTATTTTCACTAATCTTTTTCTCACTTAACCTCAATGTGAACTAAATTGAATTTTGTGCTATAACATTTTTGTGGGCAATACAATTTATATTTCATTTAGTAGTACAGGTTACAGCCCAAATATTTATTTTTTATTTTAAAAAAAAATTCACATTCAATTTCATGGAAAGACTGAATGACAAACTTATTAGTTTTTTTTTCTTCTCTAAAATAATAAATATTTGCTAGTGTATAAAACCGCAAATACTCCTGATGGCTTGATTACAACAAATTCCGCATCAGAAACATAAAACAAACAAAATAATTAGTTCGCACCTTCTTTCTACATGGCGCCAGAAGCACAACGAAGTATGACCTAACCAGCGCTGATTATCCCCACACCTCCACAGAATCCTGACAGATCTATTGCACCGCAGGACATGAGAGGTCATCTCCAGGCACTCTGGAGGTCATCACTGGGCACTCCAGAGGTGATAATGAGCCGATCACCTCCCTCCCACCTCCCCCCTGACCACGAGATCAAGATCCAGCCAGAGAAGACCTCTTCATCCGGCTAACAATCTCATCTTCATCTGGACACCTATTATGTCCATGTAGGTCTTGTCCTTGGAGGCAGATTACCCTCTCCAGCGGAGCACCTGTAGGCTGGGCCACACCATTAGACAGATTACTGTAACTTTACCTAACAAGCAGGGCACAATGACGCGCAGTCTCAAAGACCTGCAGTAGAAGCAGGGACTGCACCCTATCTGAGACTTCTCAGGGGCTGCACCCTATCTGAGACTTCTCGTCATCCATACATGATGTGCCAAGGGGGGGGAAAAACGGGACCAAATTCATAACTGCCATCAAGGAATCCACTAATTAATACATCTCTTTGGGCAAGGTAAGTTATCTATTGTAATATCTCTTTGGGCAAGGTAATTTATCTATTGTAATATCTCTTTGGGCAAGGTAATTTATCAACCGGTATTGAAATATCTCTTTGGGCAAGGCAATTTATCTATGGAAATATCTCTTTGGGCAAGGTAATTTATCTATTGAAATCTCTTTGGGCAAGGTAATTTATCCATTGAAAGTACAACTAATAGTAAATATTGATTTATTTTTTTACCCCCATAATTTTAGGTACAAATACAAGCTGAAACTAAATTGAATCTTTAAACATGGGTTCTCCAGAGTAATGTTATTTGCCAGGGATTCCACAGATGCTGAGGACAAGAGTAAATGAATGGAGTCCATAAGCAGGTTTACTGAAGCAACCATTGATGCTACCAAATACACAATGAGGCATTACACAGACCTGAGAATGGCATCACCATGGTAGGCTACACCATGATAGGACCTATTGTCCATACCGTGGCAATGCAGTTATCATCCTTTGGTCCATCAGTATCAGCCAAAGCTCTCAGGCTTACTGCAACACAGTGCTACAGGTGTTGCAGGTTTACTCTTGCCATAATCTCACCATCAATGATAGGAAAGAAATAATCTGGAAATAATCTTGAAAGTGGTTTTAAAATAAAAAATATTCGTAAAAAGTGAGAGAGTGATTACCGTATTGAGTTTAACATCGCTACGGGAACTTTTCATCCATTTGTGACGAAGTTTTTTAAAAGAAAACACATTGATAAATGATATGTTTGCTTTCAGGGCAGCTAACCTTTCAAGTGAGTAAAAATACAGTTATACCATCTTAATCTTCATTATTCAGGAACCAGTTAAGCATGTTAAGAATGAAAAACATCAGCAAAATGTTTTTTTTAATGTTTCTCAAGTGACAAGTGTTCAAGAAACAAGCTTGCAATGTCTTGTCTTGTGTCTGCTTGCTATTTATTATCCAATGACAAACTAATATGTCAAGACCACTTACTGTCTGAACAACGATTAGCGTCACAAAAAAACAGAACCAGCTCAAGATTCTAGACTTACAAAGCGTCAACCCGCAGTGGATTAACCCTCTTCCTGCTGGATTAGGCACAAATACTGTCCAGTCGCCCTCAGCAGGGAGAGGGTTAAGTGAATTGAATGCAAGACATTAGTCATGCAATGATACATACAATATATGAGTAAGTTCCAAAAATAACAAACATATCTGACGAAAATATCAGCGGGCAGACAATGCTAGGTTGAGATCGCCTCTCATCTATCAGAAATAACTTAGTTTTATTTATAGAGTATTGACACAAGCTTGTATTGATTGGATGAGCACAGTGAGGAATCCAATCCATCTCCAGGAATAAATAGAATATTCTCATTTGCAGGATAAAATTTCCCTTCTGACATCAAAAGGAGGAAAAAGGCAAGATTATTTTAAAAGAAATTGTGGATGTAATACAAACTTGTTTCCTTTTTATATGTCAGTATGCCTGTTCTTGTTAATCTAGATGTATGTGGCTATGTGACAGACTGGCTACATTAATCTAGTCCGAGTCACATACATTGTACCACACTAGGTCTAACAGATAAGTAATTTAGAATTGTAGTCATCCCATGAAACATACATCCTCTGACATCTACAAGATTGTTCAGTATTCAGATTTGGGGACAATGTGACATAATTCTTTTTTTTTTTCATTTACTGTCTTTGTGGCAGATACCAATAGAAACCCTTCACCCTACTGATGAAGCATGGAAGATGCAATAAAGTGACCATATAGTGATGAAGCAAGGCAGATGCGATAGTGAGACCATATAGTGATGAAGCAAGGCAGATGCTATACAGTGGCTATATTGCTGGATGCATGCATACCCTCCCTACTTAAGATGCCTGAGATGACGATGGTGACAGGCGCCATTTATAGAGACCTGTCCTTTCCAATGAAGATTGACGAGAGAGGAAATCGCCATCAGAACCAGACGGTCTTGACGACACATGCAAATGGTTACTGCTAACATGTGGAAGGTTTAATGCAACATGGAGGTCCCGGAAATGACCAGGAAATGGGTCCAACCGTGCAGACATACATGGATCCAATGCCCAGGATCAATGTCCAATCACCACGATCAATGGATTACAAATATGGAATTGACAAGGACCCTGCAAGAGAATCACTGAGGTTTTACCTCTTCTAGCTGCTGTATATGGGCGACACATAAATCTGGAGATTTAGATCTCTTTCAACATGTTCATTTACACTAATCATTTCGGTAAGGCATGCTAAATTGGTATTGAAGGTTTAACCGTTCGTGTGTGCTTGATAAATGATGGCAGGCCATATTGCCTTGAGCGGTAGAGCTGTATTTAAAGAAATACGACCATAACCCGACTTCAGAATCTGGCATCAATAATTTGAGTTCACAAATTCCATTTCAATTTTTATGACCTTTCTGGAAATGAAGCTTTCAAAATGAACTCTCAAAAGAAATATTACAAATATGGATGAAAATGAAATATGAGTTCAGTGAGTGATTATGGAGTTAATATCCCTGCAGATTGAAATATGAGCAAGGTATCACATGGCGAAACCTAATATTTCACTAAATTACAACATGTCTATCCTTGGGTAACTATTAATATGCAGCCTACAGCCAAGTCTTCAGCTAGATTGGCTACCATAATGCATGGATTGACTCATTGACACTATTAATCATAGTTTAATGGGAACATTTTGCAATAACAGATCCCATTGACCACATGACCTGTTGCATCATTTAAAGTACATTTGCAATAAGAGTGACCAACTGGATTACTAATAAGTAGCTGGAAGCACGCAACTTCTTGGATTTCTACTATCACGGTAGGCATAGGTGAAGGTTGTTATTCAGCAACATACTGTAGCATTCCAATCAAAATTCTAAATTCACGGAGAGTATTACATGCTTACTTGCTGTCAATAACTCCAATTTGTTTTGCAACAAAGACCCAGTATGTGACATTGTTTGTTATCATATTAATTAGAATGTATATTTAATGATTATGATATAGCTTATTAATACAAAATTATGGTAATGTGGTCTATATGTGTTTAGGCATAAAGAATAACATAATGAAAATGTAGCTCATAGATAAATTTGGTTGTTTTAACAAAGAAAAAATAATTCAAAATTGTAATGTATTTCCAATGTATTGGATTGTGTCTATAATTATAAATTCAAAACGACATATAATTTGTTGTTAACAATGCTAAGAATACAATTACTGCATGTGTGCAATCATTCAGCTTGTTCAATGGAGCATACAATTCAATGGAGCATACCAAGAACAAGCCTCAGATAAAAAGAAAATTCCATCAGTAATTTTAGGTCAGCAATATTCAGTCTGTGCAGAAAGAGCATGTGTTGTTCACGAGACATCGTCGTCAGCTGCATGAGTTAACGTTAACAATGGACCGGCACACCTGCAATTTAAATCTACCTGCGCAATTACAAACATCAACCGCCGCATTCATAAAGCATGACGAAATATGAATAATTTGGTACTAAATCCACAGAGTGTACTTGGAATGAATGGAAGTGCGTTTCATGGATTTCTCTAAAAGCAATTTCAATAGAAGTCGGAAAAACATTCAATGGAAAAATTATACAGCTGAGAGTATTGCTTTAAAGCTTTAAAAAGTCGTGAAACTGAAATTTAAAACTTAATACCACTTATGACATTAGCTTGATTCGAGAGGGGTTTAGCAATAAAAAATAAAAGTCTATACCGTATCCTTAAACATGTCTATACTGTATCCTTAAATGTGTTAAACAATCATGAAAATAATGAGACAAACTAGACATAAGTGACACCTAATAGTACTGCAGTTTGTTGTTTTATAATGAACTATTACTTTATTGTTATTTCTCTCCCATTACACTGTTCAGCATGTAGTGGTGAGAACAAGCAATAAAATAAGCGAACAAGCAATAAAATAAGCAATCATTAGCAAGCAGAAAGTACCTGTACCATTTGTATTCTGGAGTTTAACGTCACCCCAGGAATCTTTCACCCATTTGCGACGATACTATGTGTACCAGCAACATAACAATATGTCATCCCAAATGTCAAACGACATACATAAACAGATGTCTGCTCGCCTTGTATACCTGGTATATCTTGTACCAACAATACATTACTAATGTCATCTCAAATGTCAACGATAAATAAACAATGTCTCCATATTCTGTACCAACAATAAATACAAAATTACTATTTTGTCTCGAATGTCAAATGAGTAATAAACAAGTTTCGTAGGGAATGTGAGCTGGCAAGTGGGGTGCTACATGGGAATGTAAGCTGTGTCTTAAGTGAGCTCACACTACAATGGCTTAGGACAGTATGAGTGAGTATTGTCCTAGTTTGTTTATTTGTTTTTTAATTGGAGTTTAGAGTTGCTTGCAAGATTATTTCACAACTTGTCAGATTAGGGCAGGTGGAAACATGCAACATCTGTAGCGCTGAATGCTGCAGTAAACCTGCAAGCACCGGCTGGTACTAACAAGACCAAGTATGATATCTGCATTACCACTCTACAGAAAGTGCATCCTATGAAATATTGCATCAGAAACGTAACTTTCACAAATATTGATGCCAGGCTCCCAGGACAGGATTTGAACTCAGAACCATTGGCTCAGGGCCAAATGTTCTAGAGTATGGTGTCAGTGGATTATAGGCAAAGTCCTCATAGAAGGGTGTCCAATAGAGTGAGGGTAAGTAAGGAAGTATAGTCAGGGGCCTATGGAAGAGCAAGTAGGGTCTTGAGAGTGAAAGCAATGTCATTAGAATATGTAAGTAGGGTCCTAATGGAACACTTGTAGAGCATGGTCCTAAAAGACAGTATGTAGCATGGTACTAAAGTCCTAAAGGGTAAGAAGGGTCCTTAAAAGGGAGTATAATCAGGGACCACTGGAAGAGCAAGCAGTCTTGAGAGTGTAAGCAATGTCCTCAGGGTGTGTAAGTAGGGCCCTAATGGAGCACTCATAAGCATGGTCCTAAAGGACTGTTAGCATGGATCTAAGGAAGTGTAAGCAGGATCTGAAGACAGTGTAAGCAGGATCTGAAGACAGTGTAAGCAGGATTTGAAGACAGTGTAGACAGGATTTGAAGACAGTGTAGACAGGATCTGAAGACAGTGTAAGGTCACAGGAGAATACAAGGAGAGTCCTGAGGTTGTCATCTTCCTCAGATTGGACACAAGCCGCCGGCAGACTCCTCAGCCTGCTGCGTACAATTGTAATCTGTCCAGGGAGTGTGCGATGCATGCTCTGCAGACCGGGATGCAAACAGGACATGTTGTTGCCTGGCAAGCCAGCTGGGTCCGGCAGGGCCAGGAATGCTGTCTCACATGCACACCCAACAGAGTTACCTATTAATCAATGACACGTTATCGGCACCACTTAGAAAACCACCCTCAAGTGTCCACTTGTTTGCTTTGTCTCGTGCTGTCCGTGATTGTCCGAGATTTACATTAAGACGCAGAGTCTGATTGGGTAGTTATGTTTACACCTAGCCTGAGCAGACTGTCATCTGGTTATATTGGAAAGCGATGATCCACGAATATCGGTTAAAATATTAAATTCAGTGCAGACCATGATTTATAGGCTATATGCAAAAAGTGCTAATAAGCTTCCCGATGAACACAACCAGATATGCCAAATCCAACCGTGTTTTTCGAGTATTCTTTCAGCAATAAGTGAACAGCTTATCTAGGCTAGATGTATATATTGTATTGTTCAATTTAAATTTGAACAAATTAAAATAAGATCTATACATGAACATAGTTATCAGAAAATTCAAAAGTTTTAATTGTTCAGAATATTCAAAAGTGCAATATGTCCATGCAAAATGTGATTATCTGAAGACATATTCCTCTAGGGAAATAATCCAAATGCCACATTCTAAGCCATGCAAAAAATAACATCCTAGTGTCTGCAAGAATATAATACCCAACTCGAAGCCCTTGGGATGCTTAAACAAAGCTAGTTAAATATGGGTTCTTTGCCAGTTTTTGTGCATAAAATCAATATGGACAAATCTCCTAAGGAAACCGTTTGAAGATAACAATTGATAAGAAAACTAACATATCAGGAAGCTTAATTCATAAAACATACTTTGTCGATCAATATGTGCATTCAAGTGTGAATCCTGGTGTCATGGAAAACCAGAATAAACCACAAAACCATGTTAGTCCTTGAAAACATATAAAATATTTTCAAACTTTACATGCTATGGCGAGAACATGTCAGGGTAGGGGTATTTTAATGTGGATTCATCAGTACTGTAACTGTACTATGTTTATGTTTAGGAAATTGGTGTGTATCATGCATCTGCGTATCTCAGTATAATGCAGAAAACTTGAAAATGCAAAATTTCATGAATTATTTATGAAAAATCCAAAAGCAATTGAGCTCTTTTTCATGGACATCCATTATAATCCAATTAATTTCTCCACTCAATTAAAATATATTATTAATCAGTTATTAAAATATATTATCTTAAAATACAACAACTCAGTAATTGTCATCATTTTAATATAATATAAAATATGTAGATTTATTATCGTTGGTTGCAGTAGAAGATCATACATGGTGGTTTGTTTTAACACTGATATCGACAACAAGAGGTGGCCTAGATAAACATTCTCACATTGAACCTAACATTGATCTGATATATTTGATCTGATGTCAGAGTGACTACTCTCTTAACTACCGGTATGTCTGGACTAAACCATTACATTGCTGTACATCATGACTAAACTATGTCTGGACTAAACCATTACATTGCTGTACATCATGACTCAACTATGTCTGGACTAAACCATTACATTGCTGTACATCATGACTCCTATGTCTGGCCTAAACCATTACATTGCTGTACATCATGACTCAACTATGCCTGGACTACATTGCTGTACATCATGACTAAACTATGTCTGGCCTAAACCATTACATTACTGAGCATCATGACCAATCTAAGCCACATAAACCTCTACAATGTGAGTCATGAATAATGGGAAAAGTGCAATGTCCTATCATGTCATGTCCTACAACTTGATACCTGTCAAACATTAATGCCAAAGTCACAATGACAAAAGTGAGTTGTGCCAAAAATGCCCAAATAGAATAAGACAGTAATACGATTACTAAACCTCAAAGAAAGGTTGAAAATGTCCCCAATCACCCAGAATGGATTGAAACTCCAGTAGAACAAGACAATAATATGAATGCTAAATCTGTAAGAGAGGTTGAAAATGTCCCCACTCACTCAGCATGCATTGAAAATCAAATAGGATGAGATGGCAGTGTGGATGCTAAATATATAGTGTTGGAAACGACATCAGGTTACACACTCCCCAGGGAGTAGGTCAGGTGAGTGCACACCGATTCATCGACCTAGGCAATAAAATGTTCGCATCAACGAGCAGTAATGGAAATTGAGCAATTTACCTCGTCCATTATAATACTATTAAACGATATACCTAGGATGTCATTGCACATACACACACACACACACACACAAACACACACACACACAAACATACACACACACGCATGCACGCACACACACACATCTATTTTCTGTCAAATTCAAACATACTTCCAATTAAAACTCCAACGCATATTCATTATTAAACATGTTTCTCGATAATTCTCTACAAACGCAATAATATGGCAACAATGTCACTATGACCAAGATAGCTTGAAGCTTCCAAGGTGCACTTTGGGGGTGACCAACCACAAGTGAGTAAATACACCTAGAAATGTCTGCGTTGTGTTGAGCTGTCCAGTCGACTCGTCAAAGGTGAAGGTCAGTGTCTCCTGTTGATTACACCTGGTGTCGTAAAACACCTGGTCGGATTTGACAGACGGAGGAATGGAATCCTAATTAACATCTAAAACATGTCGGCATGTATGTTTGTGTTGGAGGTAGTGGGATGGGGTGGGTGTATATTTGTGTCATATATGTAGTCACATACATAAACAAACTTCAACTGACAAGAAAGTTCGAGCAATTCATGTTACATTTTGACACGTTCTCATATTGTGTAGATAACAAAGCGCGGGTGTATTTACTCGAGTTGGTTTCTGTATTTCTCCATTCACTGCATGATACAAGTCCTTGAGTTTCTATGCGTCAAAAAAATATGCAGTCAAATGTGACAAAATGTCTCCGTGGACTGGTTATAATAATATGTGTTTTTGTGACATTTGAATGTCTTTTAGAACTAAAAGTAAAACAAATTCTTACAATATGAAGATTTTTTATTTGTCCACAATATATGTAGCCAAATTTATTCTTTATGCCAGATTTGAATGTTTGCTGGATGTAAAACAAAATTAATGCTTGTAACATGAAGTGTAAAACAATTTGACATGACATTTTTGTTTGAGCGAATGAATGAATATGGAGTTTAACGCCACTGCGGGAATCTTTCACCCATTTGTGACGACACTGTTGTGCGCAAAGACCTTTCCCGTTCCTTCTCTCCCTGTGATCACTGCAATACTTTATTGGGATGGAAACCCAATCTGGCAAACATTTATCATATTAATGAGAAAAGATATACACAATATGTTGCCCAGCAAGCATGACATTTAGTACAGGTCATATTTCATAGTACAGCAGATAAAAATTATAGACGTGTTAACTTATCAACATAAGCCATGTGTGTAATCATGGTAATCACAAACAGATATGTGGTTATGTTATTAATTAGATTTACTAGTTATTACATATGTATATATAAACAAAACAGAAAAATGGTTTGGGAAATGGCAAGTGCAAAATAATGACAAATAATAATGATTTATACTTAAATATATATACAAAGATGGAACCAAGAAACTGCAAACAATATACAAATAGTGATATTTTGAAGGAAAACAAGAAAATGATAATACACATTATTTAAAATTCATTATCCTGCAAATATATGCATATGCAAAACTTTAAAAATACTAGATCTATGTTTTGTCAAATTCTTTTTTTTTTAAAGAAGTAAAAAAAGTAAAATCAATAAAGAAAAACATACAAATATTTTTAATTTAAATTTTAATCTTGTAAAATGTACACATACATATGTAAATAATACAAGATTTGAATACTCAATAAATTTGTATCCATGCGATGGGTAAAAGTAAATGATTTTAATAAGCTTTTGGGGGATAGATATAACAAAACATGATCCCCACACAAGATTAATTCATGGCATAATCTATGACCCAACAAGTGACACTAGACATGTGCCTACATATTTAATAATCTATGACCCAACAAGTGACACTAGACATGTGCCTACATATTTAATAACACTTAAAGGTACAATGTAAACTATTTTTATCAATGGCAGCTGGTCCCATTAATCAACAAACTGTTTTTGAATACTGTTGTTTTGCGTCTACAATGTGAACTTTATACAGGCTTGTTTCCAGCTCTTGTCAATCAGAATGGGAGTGGCACTAATTAAATAATAATATCTTGTTCAGCAGATAAAAATACAATTGCATTAGAATGAAGCAATGTTGTAACACAACACAAGTTAATATAACCAGGTTACACTGCCATTTTTCTACTGATGCACCATAATCTGTTAATATATATCTGGCTATTCAAAATATCAAACTAATTCAAATAGATGAATTTCGACACCGTATTTGTAGCATTCTTTCTGCCATTCTTTGATAAACACCCTTCCAGTGCAGATCACCACTATGCAAAGAAAAAATATTTTCCTTACAACTTTTATGCATGTACACATACAGCACACAGGAAGATACCAGTAGCCAATAGTAGTATATAGTACACAGTAGCCGATAGAAGTCTATAGTACATAGGGAAGATACCAGTAGCCAATAGTAGTCTATAGTACACAGGAATATAGTAATATACCAGTAGCCAATAGTAGGCTATAGTACACAGGAATATACCAGTAGCCAATAGTAGTCTATAGTACACAGGAATATACCAGTAGCCAATAGTAGTCTATAGTACACAGGAATATACCAGTAGCCGATAGAGAGTCTATGGTACACAGTAAGATAGCAGGTAAAGATAGTGATCAAAGTCTGTCCACATACAAATTCATCTATATGTAAAACAGCAATATATCTTAATGCCATGGACTGCGCTGCCCCCCCCCAGTCCTGACAAACGAGAATGTTCATCACAGTAATTAAGTCGGCAGAGAGCTGACCCCAGTGGAGAACTAGAAACATTGCCAATGTATTGGATCATGACTGGAATGACAGCTCGCTTCTGATTGCATCAACTTCTGACAGTAATCTACAGTGAGAAATTCCAAAGGTGTAGACCAATTTTACATCAGACATACATTTTCCCCCAGAATGATTTGCCATCCTGTCAAATTTCGATCAGACATCAATTTCAATCTGGCAGCTGGGCATGGTTGAGATGGAAGATAATGAAGGGAAAAGGGCATCGCCTTGTACCTACATAGGTATACAGGGTCATGAAGAGCAGTCTCCATAGTTCTCAGTGAGGTGATGCATCATAAACTACAGACAAGGTCATAAAACGTACAGAACTTCACAGTGGGAGTAATACATCTGTGTAGATTCTATAGATATTAGATACTCAAAATACTGTAGATACTAAAATAATTTAGATATTAGAATACCATGCATACTAAAAATACTGCAGATACTAGAATGACTGTAGATACTAAAATAATTTAGATATTAGAATACTACATTGATACTAGAATATTGTAGATATTAGAATACCATGCATACTAAAAATACTGCAGATACTAGAATACTACATGGATACTAGAATACTGTAGATATTAGAATACTGTGCATACTAAAAATACTGCAGATACTAGAAGACTACATGGATACTAGAATACTGTAGATATTAGAATACCATGCATACTAAAAAACTGCAGATACTAGAGATACTAGAATAGTGTAGATATTAGAATACTACATGGATACTAGATTACTGTAGATATTAGAATACCATGCATACTAAAAATACTGCAGATATTAGAGATAATGTACATACTAGAATACTACATGTATACGCGAATACTGTAGATATTAGAAATAATGTGGATACTAGAAATACTGTATATTCTAGAACACTGTATACTAGAAATACTCCCAGACATGAGACAATACTGTAGATACTAGAGATACTGTTAAGGTTAATGGACCTCAATGTGTGCCACAGTTAATGACAAGTCAATACAAGACTAGAAGAAGCATCAGATAATATACAGACATTAACTTTATTGGATATCAATACATATACACTGTCTCCATCCTACGTATATCATATGGGCCAAGACAAAATATTATTGGTTGAAGTTGCGGCTGGGAACATTGATTTTTAATTGGTTCCAGTTTAACGGGCAAAAGCTTTCTCCTGGGGAAAACTTGAACCGACAAGTTTCCTGGGTTTTCAAGACCTATCATAGTAAATGACTTTCCAACATGAATATATGTATTTGTATCATGCCAGCCAGACATAGAAATTCATATGAGAAAAAGAGCCGAAAGATAAATTTCATTTCTAATCCTATTTACAATGGTTTAGTGCAGTCCCTATGTCACAGCTTATGTGGGATCGAACCAGTGGACTATTTACATGAAGGATAAGCACCAACTTAAAGAGAACTAAAACCTCAACACCCAAAAGGCCTTTGCCCTTGCTTCATGCTTAAAGCAATGTGTATTTATTTCAGGGATTACATTTAATGCATGAATGAATTATTGAGCATTTTCCCCAAAAACTTTCTGTCACATTTTGACTTTTCAGTGGGTATTTACATTGCAGATTTGAACGGTTGATGGATTCACAATGTGAATTGACCAAACATTGGTGGCTGGCATGACATATCATGTGTGACAAGGCCAGGGAAGACTAACCCCAGACAATACCACCCGCACAGGTGTCTCCAATCCCAGCATCTACCGGTCTTCTAATCCTCTAATCTGCAGTCATAGTGACCCCAGGTCTCAGGGGAGATTAGCCAGAGGTCAGTCCCAGACAGCAGGGGGATGATGGTCAATGCTGGCTTGACCATGTTGACCACGAGAGGATTTGCCTTTTATAACGGGCTTGCGTAAGTCTTGACAGGATGGCGAAATAACGTGATCAAGTGAATTACCCCCTCCTTACATCAACTACCGTTACATCAACTACTGTTACATCAACTACGGGGTCTGGTTTCATGTTGGAAGCTGGTTTTGATTAGGATTTAGCTGTTACTTGTTGTCAACAAGACTGTTTTTACATGTTACTTTCAGAGTTTTCACAGGTCTGGTGTCATGTTGGAAGCTAGTTTTTATTAGGATTTAGTTGTTACTTGTCATCAACAAGAGTGTTTTTACATGTTACTTTCAGAGTTTTCACAGGAAAAGATTATTTTTGAAATAGATTTTTTTTAAATCAATGTATGAATCAATGTATGAAACAAATTATAAAATAGATTAATTCTTCATGAATGAAAAAATTAGTTTGTTACGTCACAGTGGATATATTTCACCCATGCACGATGAATCCTTCATAGGAGTTCACAAACCATATTGGATCTCCAGTCTGTTATTTAACCCTCTCCCTGCTGAAGGTGACTTAAACTGCCCGATCACATGCAGAAATAGAACACTTGATTTTATTCAGCAGGGAGAAGGTTAAAGAAGTCTTCACTTTTCTGATTCATAATAACATGCTTCTCCTTCGCCAGACCCTTCCCTCATCAGACAGTAATAGGGATATTGTCTCCATTTAATTGTCATCTTACGCCAAACAAACAAATTAATCTAGCGATTCTTAGCCATGGAAGCCATTTGCGAATATCAACTTACAAGATTTGCACGTGCTTTTGTATTCCGAATACAAATTACTCTTCCTGGTCAAGTCCAGTTATTAATTACATCCCTTTTGTTCAAATACATGCTTCACAAGATTCAGCCAAATGTTGTGCCAAATGTTGTGCTTAATGTTGCGCACAATACCTCATTCATGTCTGATATTGAAACAAACTCAAATAATGGTCCTTGGTGAAGCCTTTGAAGTTTCTGACCATGTCTCCATTGTATTTCTTGCTGCTGAAGTCTGTGAGTGGCACTCGACTCTGCCTCTCGTAAAGCTGTGCGATAACACTGTAAATGACCATTCACAGGGCTGAAGGTCACAGCCAAACCTCCGACGGGACATCAGACGGGCATCAGATGGACATGAGCTGGACACGAGCTACCCGGACTACCAATTTGAACCACATGGACTCTCTCGTATTGATCTTGGATGATCATACCTATCAGATAGTAAATTAACGCACAGCTTCCGGGATTTAGTCACTGTAGGATTGATTTAATGCTTTACGTCGCTGCGGGGGATACTTCATCTGTGGGAGTAGCTGTAGGAACTGAGTGTTAAACACATACTGGGAATGGTACTTTGTGGAGGATAGTCTTCAGCTTTAGTAGTTAACATGTGGCAGCCTATCTGATTAAATCTCAGCGCTGTGTCTCAGCGGGTATAAAACTACATTGATGAGTACCATTAAAACTGGGGTATTTGTGTCAGGATTTCGATTATGTATTTTAATGTTATTTTTACAAATATCCGTTTAGGTTGAACATGAACTGAGTACAAACAATTTCTAGTTTAATTACCCAAATCAATGTAAATACTGGTAATGTTGTCTTAATAACTCTTATTATTTACACATTAAATTGCTTAAATGTCCTGTTTGCATGAGTGAGTGAATATGGAGTTTAACGTCGCTGCGGGACTGTTTGCATGAAAACACAAGATTAAAATCAGACCGGCATATATCATTACAGTGATGTCATACATTAATGTACATGTTAGTAATATCAGAGTTATTTTAAACAGATTTTCTAATACCATGTCACATGTAAATCATTAATTATATACATCTGAATTACTGTTTTCCTTATTATTTTGTTCCTGGTTGTGTGCAAAAATAACACAAATTACACGTCACATACATTCAAAAGCTATATTCAATCACACGAGGAGATATGCGTAGACAAAAGCCATGCCAAGTGTTCATTAAGGACAATTTACAATATAGCGCAAGTCAAGAAGAAGACCTCTCGAGACATCGGGACCCTCACACATCCCTGCATCCACTTACTAAACATCGCCAACACAGCAGTCTGAAAGAAGACCATCTTCAGTAAATTCGCAACCCGTTGTTCAAAGTCCAGTAGATGCGATCTGTGATTTATAAAGATTGGAGTGGCGTTCTTGTATGCCCAGTCCACAGACACTTTGGGGGCTTTCCAAATGAACTGTCAGATTTCTGGTCAGTGGGCTATTGATTTTGTGTGCCTATCTAATTCTACCAAACCCCTTTTACCCCAGAGAAGATGTGGACACAGACAAACCCTCAGTTGTATGGTAATAACATTGAAATGAACCCAGGATCACTGCACAACAGTCCGCTTAGTATCCATGCATTCTGTGACAGACTTGTATCTTATTCATACTAAACGTTCTATAATGACATCGGATTCCTTTGAAGAAATAGGAAAGCATGGCATTATGCTGGAATATATCTCGCCCGATGGAATAAAGAACGAGTGAATGAGTTATTGTCTTACGTTTCAGTGGGAATCTTTCATCCGTATGCAACGATGACGGAATAATGAATAGCAGTCTAAAAATTCCCTGATTTAATACACCATGACTGATAAGAAATGGTCTGAATGGTATCTAAAATCTGTTTTCTATACACTTTAATTTCTTACATAGAACACAGTTCAAATGCAAATGGCTGCATCCAATGTTTTCTTTAACAATCTTGATGTCAATATGATGTTAACAAAAACTTAAACGTAGATGTGTACTATTATTACATGTAGGACTAGTAAAATGTGTTCCATTTTATAACTAATGCAACATTTTATGCATGTTTCCATTGATCCTAGAATCAGATAACTCAACCTGTGAAAACCCATAAATGTAGCGGATCTCTTATACATGGCATCTTATCTGTAGTGAGACCTGTTTGTAGGAAGATTAGATTGTAAAATTTATATCTATAGAATGTAGTATACAAGTGGCTAAAAGGTTCAGTATTATTACGCATGTAGGTTTCATCCTTCTTTAAACTGACAAGCCGTGATGCTGTAAGCAATTCCTCCTGAATGGTAGATCTTGTAATATACAAATCTACTTATTATTTAGTATTACAATACTAGTAAGTGAAAGAATCTTAAAAGTGCCTCTAAATACTAATTCCTAAAAAAAGAAGAATTAAAATTGCATAGATTTTACTGTAAAAGATAGTTTTTAATAGTGTTCACAATATTTCTGATATACTTTGTAAACCTCGACCTTACTCGCATTCAACCCCACCATACATAATTGAACCAGTTATATCTGCTTATACTCCAATGTCATTTGCATGTCCAGAGTTGACATCAAGTAGGATGACGCACAATAATTTAGTTTCGGAATGAGAGGACATGGACTCGGCTTCCTGCGTCCTTGTGCCGGAAGGACAACACCTCTCATCGTCTAATCGTTGGTATTCTGCACCTATACCCCGAGGTGTACACAGCATGTACTCGGGGTGTACGTGAGGTGTACCCAGTGGGTTCGGCCAGAGGGCATGCCATAGTAAACACTGATGTACACAGACCAATACTGATGTGTCTCCACTGGAATTAACACTAGACCATCACATCGTTAAAACACGATTCGCCAAATAAGATTCGCAAAACACTGTGAAACCTTTTTTTTTTAAATTATACTTAAGTAGACACAAGAAGCTTCAATGGATGTTGTCATTCCTTGGATAAATACAATTTCAGTAATATGGTTTCAACAAATACTTCTGGATGATTTATTGATGTTATTGATTAATAAACACTCGTGACCCACATTGGCAGAATAGCAAACAAACAGCATGTCAGTTATGCTGTCAACTGGCATTTCTTATCCAAGTCAAATATCACCATTATGGATTTTTGAATTATTTTTCATGAAACAATTATGCCCAAGCACGGATATATGTGTATCTACGTTGATATGGTTAACTATTAACCCTCTCCCTACTGGATTACTGCTCTTGAAGACATCTCCAGTTGCCTCCTGCATTGAGAGAATTAAGTTGACTACTGATGACTGAATGCTGAACTAATTACACGAATCTAAGTTAATACTTTTATAAATATAACAGCTATATTAAGCTATATTAAGTGATAAAGTATTTAGTCAGTGTCAGATTTCTAGTAATCAAATAGTCTATCCACAACATTTCACAATACCTATATATATATATCTACTTTCACTTTCACAACCAAGTTTCAAATTGCAAGACAAGTTTTCCTAATCCTTTCACTTATCACTGTCCTCAGCCAACCAATTACACACAATTACTGCCTCGTAATAACGGCACATTACAGGCGGACGTGGCATTACTCTCACATTCCAACCTGGACTCGGGATCGCTCTACCTGTCCGCAGTTTCAGACCCTATATACCGAAACAGGAAGTCCGACATCAGTGCTTAAGAATCCATTCCAGTGTCTCGCCAAACATCTACGAGCACTTCGAAGTAATTCGAAGCCATGTATTACGATTACTGGTATCTTATAATAGGCAGGCTGGCCTCCCACGGGCTATTTAACGACGTGAAAGACACTGTTAAAACGAGAACTATCCCGTTACCAGAAGTATGACCGATTAGCATGCTAATGTAAATACTGGCCAGCTATGGGCATTTTTCGGAGCCTTGCGAGACATATGGGATGCTGCTAATTGATTAGGCTTAATTAGGATGCCGGGAACGGCTGTAATCATGTTGGAGGCTAATGAGAGGATGTCAATCTGGGACATCTGTCGGAACAACGTCCATAGGAAAAAGATGGACAGTGGACATTTGCATAATGTTTTTGTTATTCATTTTGGGGAATAAGAGTCGTTGCTTTCAAGGTTATTTCACCATATTGAATTGGCAGTTGGGAGTGAGTGAGCTGAGCGATCATGGAGTGTAATGTCATTGCAGGAATCTTTCACCCATTTGTTTTTATTTGTGACTCTCAAGGTAATTTCAATATATATATTGGCAGTTTGGAGTGAGGTCGCTGCTGGAATATTTCGCCCAATTGCGACACCTGCAGTTTGGAAACCTGTATCTCCTGTAGTGCATATGGCATTGCAGTCAACCTGTCTGCACTGGCTGGTACTGACGAGTCCAAGACAACTGCGTGCAGATATTGCATGCACGACATCAGTTGGTTGGTTGGTTTGGGGTTTAAAGTCACTTTCTGGAATCTTTCACTAATATCATGACTTGCATGCATATGTACTGCTTGACTAGTCTGGATTTCCACCAGTTTTTATAGTG
>JAUTBV010114946.1:0-13797 GCA_032361325.1 Lepetodrilus fucensis
TTAGGAACTTCAAAGTAACATGTGCCCAATACGATTATACTGTCTATGTTGTTTTAACACAAAAGATTAAGCTGGCTGGTAGACGGTTGTCTAAAAACAATTTGCACTACTCAAGCGACACCGGGTAGATATAACAAATACTGAAACTATGGTACGTGTGATAAAACGTCGATTAAAATGTAATTAGAGACGTGCTATCCAAGCACAATGTCACCCAAATGCAGGACTTTCATGCGACAAAAGTTATGAATGGCGGTCACCATGACTGTTTCAACGATTGACCTTGTGGCCGATCGAGAGCTGCCTTTCCTGTTGCTGAGTCTCTGAGACTATTAAACTGACTAATCTTTCATGTACTGTAGAACACTAGCTCCTTATTCAGAAAAAAAACCTAGAAATATTTTGAATATCGAAAAAGGAAAACAGAAAAAGGAGCCAACATGTATTTTGTTATAGAAAGTTTTGCTCATGTGCAGTGAAATTTGGCTGAAAGTGTGTTAAAGAAGTTGTCATTTATGTCAGTTTACCCCGAGGCAAATTCAAGCTCCGCTACTTTTTAGCTACATAGCCTACTGAAGCCATTCAGCCAGCAAATATGTATGCTATGTATGATATATTTTTGCTACGGGTCTGTATCACTTATTATTTGGAGCAAGATGGATTGTGCGCATGTGCAAAGCGATACACATGAAGCTGTTATCCAAACACACATGAAGATCTCATAAAATACGACCTGAAGTGAGCATATAAGTTGTATTTTTTGTATGTTGCAGGTGTTTAATAGCAAGTTGACAAACTAACCAGGAATACATCTTCCTGAACTGCATCTAGGATGACTTCCAGACTTGATGCACCAGAGGGCAACGACAGTACAGTTGACACGGCAGAGGACTTGGAAACTGACGTCATGACATCTGAAATTAACGATGGCATCAAACCTACCGATCACCTAAACCCTGCTGTTGCACTGGACAATGAATCACAATCCAACTCACATATACAATCAAACACCTCAAAAGGAATGTTCGAAAACCTTCCAGATATAAACTGCCCTGACTGGTATTCGCATAAAAGCTTTGATCGATACTGGAACCATTACAAGTACGTCATGAACTGGTACGGAAAGCACCGCGAAGTATATAAATCTCTAGAGAGGAGATCACAGCCGAGACCCTCGTTTCACCAGCCGATGTTTTCTTATCCGTATCCGTCGGCTAATGTGCCGCTGTATCGGCAGGATCACGTCGGACGTGCTCCACTGGGCAGAGGCCGGTCGTCCAAGCGTGGGAAGCATAATGTCCACAACAGTCCGAGAGGCAGGGGCAGGAAACCTCAGCCTGGCACAAATGTGGATGTGGAGTCGGACATGGGACAGACACCTTCAGAGTCGGCGGAATCCGTGCACACGAATATGGAAATTTCCGAGGAGATGCTGGACTTCTTCGCCAAGAGTCATAAGCACAGGAAGCAAAGAGGTTTGCAGTGTCATCGCCTGACCCTCAATACTGATTTAACATAATTATCCTAATAATTCAAAGCCTCTAATAACTCGCACCCCTAAATTAATGTTTCCAACCCTAAAAATACAAATATGACCATTCTTTTCAAATTTTTATTTTCTGATTATTAGAACACAATAATTTTTTTTGGTAAATGCTTCCATTTCTTTACAATTTCATTTACAGCCATATTTTGTACTTTATTTGATTGTCCATAATTAAACAAACAATGATCATTTTCAACTTTTGTATTTTTCTAATAAATCGAACAGCTACAATTTTAATTATTTTCTCCCATTTTAATTATTATGGTAATTAATGTACATTTATCTTCATGTTAGTTGTACTATGATAGGTATTATCTCAGCATTCAAAATAAATCATCTGTATTGGCAGTCATATTTGTGTCAGATCCTCCTTACCACATACATATATTTACACAGCTGTATATCATATACGTTATATAAAAATATAACAAGCAATACTGATATTCCTAATCATGTTTTAATGTGCGTGTTATATTATAAATTCCAGATGCGGAGAAGAAAGCTGAGACGGAAAAGATGAACGAAGATAAGAGGATTAATATTGAAGAAGGTAATAGGCTAATAGCTGAATTCCTCTCATTACATGGGGTAAATTGCAGATGCAACAGATTACATTCAGTTACATATAAAACTTATTGCAGATGTTTTATGAAGCCGACCATGGTGAATGATGCAGTATTTATATATTTCCAGTTACCAATTCCATGTAGAAATTAGAACTCTTCAAATTATTTGTAGTGTAGTCATATGAATGTTTACTGATATCAAGTTTTCCTTGATAGGTATGTTGGGTTATCATACAGTAATCCCAATCAGATTAGCTGTAATGTTGTATCTTTAGAAACACCACCATGTCAGCAATATTCATTCTGTATGTAAATTCAATAGTTATGTTATTATCAGTGATTATAGGAAATTGTGATATATTTAGAACCATGTAGGAGAGAAAATCTAAAAAAATACTAAAGTAGGGCAATAGCTCAAATACTGTTATTTTGAGTTAAAACATCACTTCTTTGTTTAATCCAGTCAAGGGACAGCCAAGGGAGAGAACCACTGAAGCACCGAAGGAGAGGCCAGGTTCTAGAAGGACTACCGAGATGAAGTTACTGTACGGGAAAGGAGCGGCCATGATTCACGGAATGGAGACAGCACTACAGATGACATACAACAGGAACTTCGATGCCAAACAACCCAAAAACTGGCCCAATATGCCATTCAGATGTGTCTTCACAAATCTCTAATAAAAAAATGTTATTGGACTGGGCATTGAATAATCATGTGGAGCATTGAAAACAATAAATAAAATTGCTGTGATCATGTATTTGTTTATGTGATCATGATAAAATCCTCGATTTACATGCCTGAACAGCTGAGAGGAAACTGATAACTTGGCAGGACAGTAGGGTGGTGTACCATTGACTCTCCAAGACAAGCCTGAACATCCAGGACATGAATGGAATATGGGACAGGTGTGTCCAGGACGTGTCCAATACGTCCACTTTCAAGAGGTGGTGTAGCCCATTCAGCAGCAAATATACAATGTCACAAACACAAACTGCAACAGTATTTGCCTCGGCCCTCTACTTGCTTTGAATGGATTCCATGGGCTGCTCCATTCACGGTCTAGAGACGTCTGTCCAGAATGTGTCTCTGTGAATGGAACACCACCTAGATCTCTTGTATGCTTATTGTCATCTCCTGGGACTTTCGTCTGTTCAGTAATTCTTTTCAATAAATGAGTATGCATTTCAATTGTATTTTAATTATTTTATATGGACACATTGAAATATGTCAAGATAAATTTGTTATAGCAGTATCACTCAACATATATTTAGTGCATACAATGTGTCACGGTTGTGATTAGTGCTGGAACGAATGGCAAAAATTGCTGTTCAAAAGAAGTGTATTCGATTTATATATTCACTATTCACAGCCCTACAAGAAGATGATTAGATGATGCAACACACAATTACCAGCACATTTTGAATGCAATGTAAAATATAGTAAACTGTTTTGTTTTGTTTTTTATTCCTTTTTTATAAATTGTGGTTTAGTTCCCTTTCAAGATTCTTTCACTTACATCACCACCTGTCAGTTTAGAACAGGAGTAAATGTAGCATTCAATGTTGCAGTATACCTGCAAGCACTGGTACTGACAAGACCAAAGATCAACTGCATTGATTACCGTACAGTGAGTAAGTGAATATGGAGTTTAACGTCACTGCAGGAATCTTTCACCCATTTGCGACGACATTGATAACAGACCGCGCATCCTATCAATATGAAGTTAGAAAGGCAACTTTCGCAAGCATTGATGCTGAGCCCCTGGTGCAGGGTTTTAACCTGGAACCTTTGGCTCCGAAGTCCACTGTGCTACCACCTGCCCCAAACTTTTGTTCAGATATGAGATACGAGGATACACTCTCACCACGTTACCGTATCATGCTTATTGTACATGTACACAAAAGGTTTGAATGCAACACCGGACCTCAAAGACCCCAGGTAATGGGGCGAGTGTTAAATTCATATTGAGGCCTTGCATGGAACAATCATTTGGGTGGCAGAAAACAATCTGATGACGTAAGCAACGGCGGAAAATCCCATTGTCCTGCCACCAACGATGCTATGCGACGTATCGAGCGACGTCACATGCAAGGTCTCAATAGGAATTTTCAATATTTGCATATGAAGTCAAAAGTTCAGACCCGATTGGTATGCAGCCACACTTAACAACAAGAAAACAAAGAACATTCCGTTCCTGTGATAGAAATCCTACTACTGTACAATACTACTTATTAAATATTAATTAGAAGAAAGTTGCAGCTTGGTGTTTTTTGTGTGTAATAAATATCGCAACCAGCAATCTAATTTACAATTCATTGTGAAAAAATGTATTTTCATGGCTCATTCGGTTATACTATGTAAATGACTAGCAGGTTAACAGGATTTCATCTTCTTGACAAATTCCCTGCTGACCCCATAAAGTGAAGTTGTCATCTGATAATTGCTCGTCAATTGTGTGGCATGGAACATAAAAACAACACAATTTTAATAATCTCCTTGTTTAATAAAAAATGTACACCAATAAAGTTTTGACTTTTGGTCAAGGATACTGGTTCCCAATTAATTTCATGAAGTAACAAGATATGCAGCGGTGCGGTGAAAAGATTTTGAAAAGTGAATTTATTTTTCATTTTTAGCACCACTAGCTGTGTTCACAGTTCAAAGGATAGCATATATTTCTATTTCCATTACCACGATTACCATAAACAAGTTAAATTATTAGGTGGGACCATCACTTAGCACCAGTCCTGGACTGTCCAGACAGATTCGGACATGCGTTTGTCCCACGATATCACTGCCAGAATAATCAGAATCACGACATTGTATGGCATCTCAGCTTGTCTCCAGTGTGTAGAAGGTACATAAGCCAGCTCGGTGAGTTTAGAATATGCACGGAATACATGTCCACATGTCAGAGGTGAAAGGACATCATTTAAACATAGGGGCGTTTTCGATTATCACTGATTTTGTTGTCGGGGGTACTCGGAGCACGAAGATTTCTAAATAGAACATGCGGATCGTTGTCGGAGTGTGTGGTGACGTCATGAATTTATCCGCTCCTCGTGTTCTCGGTTTTGCCTGGAGTACAAGGATTTCAAGATGGCGAACCAGCGTAAAAACATTGCTATGAAATAATGTACAAACTATCTGACGCATAATGATACTATAGTAAACTTTGAAGGGCATGCATTCGTAAAAATAATAATTTTGTTTTACGAATGCATGCAATAGGAACCGGTTATCTCCTAAGTGGTTGTAATGTACCCCGGTAATGCAAAATAGTTGACAAATGCATATTATTATTAGCGCTACAGTGCCTCAGACATTTGTTGCTAATGTGCCTTTACCTTTGACACATGCATGTGTTTTAGAAACTGAGCTGGCTTATATGTTCATAGTTCACATGGTTCATGTACCATTTACATATTACATGATCAGATAAGCTAGCCCAATTGTATATATTAATGACATCTAATACTAATTATAATTACTATCTAATAATATACAATGAGAATAATATATCATTATTAACAAAATGGGTTGTTTATATAGAAGTAAACACATGATCATAATTTAATGTTCAAAGTCAGCATTAACAAAGAATATTGTACAATAACGGAATGAATTTCAGACAAGCAATGTGCCTAGCATTAATTTGAATGTCTGTGAACATGAATATTAATCATAATTTCAATAAATAGAAAAAACAAAATTATCAGATAACCATGGTGATCCTATCTTGGTTTGTTGTAATCTGTGGCAGCATTAATTTGTATTTAAAAACAATTCTTCATAGCAGAATGTTCTATATACTACAGATGCACCATTAGAATTTGAGCTATGATTGAAATAGTCACCGTCAATGTCATTGCTACATAATCATGATAATATGTGTATTACCAGCGGTCAAATAATGAACGAAGGCAACTAAAAAAGTCATATTTTTGGTCAAATGTCGGCAAATCTAAGGTATTGAAGAACACTGTGAGGTAAGTCTTCAGACAGGGTGTCTACACACTCACTAACCTCTTTATGCAAGCACTGACGAATCCGAATCCTACACATATCTTTCAACGACAGCACCGTATTGCTGTACCGTGCTATCACATTGTGAAAGTCTCTTTGCTTCTTCTTGGGTATATCTGACTGTTCCGCGGCGAGTTTAAACATCTGTGCCGACTCTTTGTCCAGCCTGAAGCCAGATGCCAGCAGCAGCAGAAGCACCTTGAGGTAGTCCTCGATGTTGTCTTTCTGCAGTCCTGGGAGTGACCTCCACAGCGGATGCCAGCCGTCGTCTGCTGGGTTAGCTCCCTTGTCCAGCAGCAGACGCACCGTTTTTAAATGCATACTGGATGCAGCATGCTGCAGACAGGAGAAACCGGTGATATCCCTCTCATGAATATTGGCTCCCATGTCCAACAACTTCTTTACCATTAGGACAGCGTCGTGAGATGGTACAGCACATGATAGATGCAGAACTGGCATCGAAGACGACTTTTCTGGAAATTCGTATGGGTCTATGGAATCGAGAATGCTAGCTCTCTCAAGGTGTTGGGTTAGTATATTACCCCAGCTGTCTCCATCATATACACTTCTTCCATGCATTGCCTTGTACAGGATTGTTACCCCTTCGATGTTATCGAGTAGGATACACCGCACGATAGCATCTCCACACAGAGCAAACGGATCGGCTCCGACATCTAGAAGCATTTGTATGATCTGAGAACTGCCATGTTTATCTGAATACGACGCTTTCACCAGGGCGCTCTCGTACCCACAGGCTTCCAGATTCACATCTGCACCTTTTTCTATCAGGAGCCGAACATTGGCCACATTGCCGCCTAGACAAGCGAAGATCAGGCCAGTGAACCCTCGCTCGTCTCGAGTGTCGATGTCGATCCCAGCGTCAAGCAAAATTTGTATGACTGCCGTCGAATCATCAGGACATGCACAGGCAACTAGGAATGGGTTAGAAGTATATGATGGAGTCAGTGCAAGCCAGTGGCCTCGATTTTCGGGACTTTGCTTTTTTGGTTCGACGCCATGCGACACAAGAAGTTTTACCATGGTAGCGTTGTTGGTTTCGCAAGCCTTGAGCAAAAGGTTGCGTCCCAGCTTGCGGTCCTTGACATCAACATTACCAGATTCCAGAGTCTTCGATAACTTTTCCCGATCGCCATTCCCAATGGCTGCAATGAGTTCGTCTTCGATGTGTTGCGTAGTTGGAGTTCTCAAGTTACTTTCCATGTTATCAAATACTTGTATTTGTTGTAATGTAGAATGCATGGAACCTGAAAGAGTAATAAAAACTAATATTACAGATACTAGATCAAATTAATCATACTCCAGGGTCTAGACACTCAGTCTGGCTGAAACATGTTTTGATAACCGTCAACATGGTCAACGATGCTCTACCTGGGCAGACAGTGGGCCCTCATTCTAGTATGGTGTATTACTTCAACTGGTACCCTTCAACCATGTCAACTAGTAGGCCTATTATTCATGTGTTTCTTAAATCCACAGGTAGGTGCATATATGCAGAGATTTCGATAGTAGCATATAGATTCCACAGAGGACATAAACATGGCCTAGACAGACGAGAACACAGGCACTTGAATATCCACGAAATAAAAATCACTATCAAACATACCCCCTCTGACAACACTTCAGTATTTACAGTGTTGTCAGAGGGGGTATGTTTGATAGTGATTTTTATTTCGTGGATATTCAAGTGCATGTAGTTTGATTATGTATACTAGTCCAATGTTGGGTATAAACTTTTCAATCCTAGCGATATGGACGAGTCTATATTCCCCCCGTTCGAGATGTATCCTCTCGATCGGGGGGTTTCCCGAACCTGCTGAATCAGAAATGGCAATGTTTTTGTTTTGACTGTCACTTTGTTGTCAGATCAATGGCATAGACGTCTACGATGGTGGCATCAGTTTGCGACTTATCGTAACCTAATGCTAATTAATTAATTCAGACGATTATCAGATCTTCTCTGTCGTTCTCATCAATCATTATCTTGATATCCTCAAAGTCTTGGGAGCTTATTTACCTTCGTACAGCCGTTCTTTCGCACACAATATGGCGGCGCCGTTTTTGATTGGTCCAAAGTATAGCGACGTGCCAATCTCAAATAATGATGATAATGTAGCGGCGTGATAAAGTGTTGTCATGGAGTTTGTATAAACTAGCGGCATGCGAGATGCTTACTCAGCTATTTGCTGCGTTGCGCGACATTTTCAGTAGGCCGTGATTATTAGACGGAAATGTGATCGCCAGCGTAGCCTTTTGAGCACACAAAAGAAATGTATACCCTCTCAAAAAAGAAACGCAACTGAATTTCTTTACAGGCCATAATGTTGGCAAAGTCCACTTTAAAAGCCTTTTAAATATAGATTGTATTATTTTCTTCTCAGAAATATATATAAAAATGCTGCTGTTTTTAGTTCCTTGTATTTTATTGTTAAGGCATAATAGCACAGATATGTATGGTTGTTTTGGACTAGTTCTTAGCTATAACTGCAAAGTGCATTCACTTGACATACATAAAATCATGTTTGTACTTTCAAAAAGCTTTCCACCGCTGTGTCGTTGACAAATCTCCAATGCAACCCCCTCCCCGATAGACTGCTTCTAAATACATTATTCAAAGGGTAGTGAGACATGTGGAAGAAGTAACTGCCAAACAAGTGTCTTGTTTAAAGTGATAAGATCATCTTGTTTGTAGAGGATTGCAACAGAGCATCGTTGAAATATGGGCACTGAAATATATGCTATGAGGCTCGGGCTATGAAGTCACATGACGTTTTATTAACAAAATTCTGAGTTGAGTATGAAATCATACTCAGAAAAGTTTCGTAATCTCAGGCCCAGATCATCTTTGCTTTCAAGGATAAATACCACAGAACACCTTTGCTGGAAAAATTACAATACTACCAGTAATAAATAATAAATGTTCTTTACTTATTCATATATTTATTTCCCATGCATACACATACAAAGCTTTGTTACACATATTGCACTGCAAACCATTACATACAAACGTATAAACAATTGATTACACAGTAACACTTCTGTAGTAGAGAAGCGATCACCTCCATAGCATAGTGGTTAGTGTCAGACTGTAGAGAAGTAGGTCATTGGTTCGATCCCCAACATGGTAATACCAAAACGCTAAAAGATGGTAATTATTCAAAAATTGTTCCCCTGCTTGAGCGAGTGAATATGGAGTTTAACGTCATTGCGGGAATCTTTCAACCATTTGCGACGATCCCCCGCTTGAGGAATAGACCAGTATAATGTTTCCATGTTGGGTATCAATGTTCTAATAGTGGTAGTATATTCCAGTGAGCTAGCACCACCAGTTGGTGGAAATCTGATCTAGTACAAGCAGGGGTGTGTACACAAAACATACAAGTCATACGAGTAAAATTATCTTGAAAACAGATCAAAATTCCAATTTAACAATCAGCAGGCAGTGAAGAACATACAGATGTAGTAGTAGGTACACAAGATTGATAGACCTTCATCAGCAGACCATTGTGGATCTCGGTAAATCAACATTAAAGCTCCCACAATCTCATTATAGTTGAGAAAAATGCATTTCATGAATTCAATAAAGTTCTAGTGAGTCTGTTTTCTTCATTACATGAACATTCGACCATTTAGAAATTATCATTGTTGGTTTGTCCAAAGAAAGCATCATACAGTTTTAATTCTCACCATAATTGACACATTTATCCATCCATCCACTACCACAAGACTACCGCATGTTGCAGTGTAGTGATTCTACAATTACAGGATTTGACAGGAGACAACACAGTAATGCTCCCCAGCAGTTCATTTATTAAAAGTAAATACAGTAATACCAGTTAATTACTGTATATTTACAGTCATGATATATTCCGTTCAAATTTAAGATATTTAATTTTAACAGGTTCTGCAGTGGCTAAAAATAGTCCTGTAGGATTTATTTTCACTGTAATTGTATCATTGGAACGGAAATTACCCATGGAAATGTTATCAAATGTTTCAGAAATCTTATAGGCATTCGTTCGTTTAAAATTAAATCCAAAATCTGTCATTTTTAATGAAATCTTCCGAGGTATTCCTTTGTTGTTGCTATTGAGGATGGCAAATGCATACGCTGAGTTCTGTAATGGGCGCATCCATACTTCAACATCCGATATCTGGAACAAGGAAATGAAGGAAGAAATAGAACATATTTTAGAACAAAATAAAACCTGATCATGTATCGTGAATGCTACAAATAGTTGTTTGACTAGGAGCATATCACTTTACTACCAGAAGGAGGGAAAAATGGAGACCGTAATTTAGTTGGCCTAAAATATATACTAATAATTAAACATGTTCTGTAATTTGAACAGGAAAATTATTTTTATTATATTATATTATATTTTCAAAGAAGATTCCATGAAATTACAATTATTTCAATCCAAGAAGACCAACCTGGAACAACATGTTCCCTTGAATGCCGAGTGGGTCCTGGTTGATCGCCAGAACACGCCTGTTGAGCAGCAGGTCACGTGACTCTCGTTTGACCCTGCGGAGGTCGACGGACATGAACAGCGGTGATGCCATGATTGCCCACATTCCCATCTGAACACGCTGCTGTTCAAAACTCAGCCCAAAGTCGCCCACAATCAGCTGCAAGGATTTGGAAGAAGAGAAGATTCAGATCAATGACTTCAACGTACTACTGGTAGAACATAGCAAAAATTGAAACATAAATCCAAACACATTGGAGAAGAGAATGAAAAACTTTAGTTAAAAACTTGAAATGTACAATCTAATTTTTTAATACTGAATTGTGTACATTTGAGATGTACTTAAGATGTACTGAGAATCTGTACACTGGAGATGTACTGAGGATATATACCATACTGAGATGTACTGGGGGTATTTCAGTCACCTGGTCTGGATCGTTCCATCTTCCGGGCCCAGCTACTCCGCTGAAGTTGTCTGGATTCTGCCCGTAGCGTTGGATGATACCATAGACACTGTCCCACGAGTCCTCGATATCCGCCCAGTTCCTCCACATGTTGCAGTGCTTCGCAATCAGCTTGTAGTCCGTCTGCGGAAACAATACCATCAGTTCAAGTTCAAGATTGGCAACACTTACGTTTCTTGTTTAGATTGAATTGGGGTTTAGAGGCGCTTCCAAGACTATTTCAGGCATATCACAACTTGTCAGTTTATAGTAGGAGGAAACTAACCACACCCGTAGCACATTTTGTAGAAAACCTGCAAGCACTTACAGACTAAAGATTGATAACTACATTGCCACGGTACAGACAGTGCATACCATCATGATTGTATCAGAAAGGTAATTTTTGCAAACATTGATGCCAGGCTCCCGCGACACGACTAGAATGTTCTCCCACTGCTACCACCATTCCCACTTTATAGAATAGTAGCATAGTGTAGTGTAGTGAAATGTAGTACAGCCTGAATGCAGCCTAGCATTGTGACATTCCAGACAGAACAGCCTATTTTCCTATTATAATTTGTGTCAGAAAGAAAACTTTGATGAATGTTAATATTGCCAAACGCTCGTTAGCTTACCTTGTTCCCTGACCCCGTGTATGCAGGCCAGCTGCAGGAATATAGAATAGGACGGCCGGTCTTGTTTAGAAAGTTGCCCATAATTGGATATCCTGTACAAAAACAAACAGATGCAATGATTATAAATAAAAGAAAAATTAGAAACATGAGAAAAGTGAAAGTACAATTTGATGAAATTTACTGTAGAAAAAATATAAATCAATTCCTTTCAAAGCCTACACCCCTAAGTGATACAATAAAATCTCTCATTCACTGCAATCTATATACCCCTGAACGTGAGAATTCAACGAGTGTGCGGCCATTGTTGAGATCTCCATGACAGGAACATCCAATATGGCGGCCCTTTAACAAACGACTCACCGTATTTCATGTCCGCCTTGTCAGCAGCACACCCGTCCAGTTTTAACATGTCCACTTCCCAGTCGGCAAACGTCTGTGCGTCCGTGCTCAGGAAGAACTCACTTCCTGGGTATCCTCCACAAGTCTTCTTGCCAAAGTCTGCGTATATCCCCAGCTTCAAACCTCTCTTGTGCATCTGAAAAGCCAAATAATCTGTTAAACATTGGGAAATACACATCTAATACTGTACAACTTAGCTATCCTTAACCCTCTCCCAGCTCAAGTAGGCGCTCTTTGGTTGACTCTAGCATGGAGAGAGTTAATAAATATATGAATATCGTTGCAATAAAAGCAATCACAGATATTGAGTGGTATTCATGTGTTCACTGCAAATCTATTGATTGATACTCTCAATAAGCTACAATGCAGAATAAATAAATGTGACAATGGCAGAAAACACAAAAAGAAAAGAAACCTATACAGTATAGTCATGGCAACAGGTATCACAAAACAAAACTGATATTCCTATAGTTAGGAAGTCTGGGGAGTAGATCGACAGTGCTTACGTAGTCGGACAGATATTTTATTCCGTGTGGAAATCGTGTCTGATTTGCCTGCAGACGTCCGAGGGAATCTCGCTCCATGGACATCCAGCAGTCATCAATAGACACGTAGCGATACCCTGCCGCGTGGTAGCCGTCGGAAACCATCATGTCGGCCATGTCCATGAACAACTTCTCCCTGAAACAACACCACATAAAATCACAGTTCTGGTCCACAGAACAATTGTGCCACTAAGAGTCGTAATTCCCTATAGCCCTTTGCAATAACTTGTTATCTCCCCTTGAAATAAATCTCTGGAAGTGAGCATGGTTCGAGGGAAATAAGCCAAATAAAGGGAGGTAAGAACATATTGCAAAGGACTATATTAAGAGGACCTAGGCAAGTAGATTGAGATCAGAAATTCCAAGAGGATATGCTACAGGCTGCTAAAAATAACCTAATATTTAATTAAATTACAATTGTGAGTTACATTAATGGTTATATTGTATTACACAAGTTGCATATTGCACATGAACATAATATTACATATATTAAAACATTGAACAGAAATTGAAATAGTATTAGTAGTCTATATGGCAACAACTTGCTACTGATCGATGTCTACAGACATATATTCCTTAGACATCAATCTAATATTTTGTGATATTTTATTCATAAAGCATATACATGTGGGTATGATAGGTGAACCATTGTGATAGTAAAATTGCAGAACAATAGAGTTGAGCCTTAGAGAACTGTCAATGGTCCGTGATTACCCAATGCAGTTTTCTGGATCAGTTGCACAGTCGATGTTACAGCGGAACCGCTCCCAATCCATCCAGCCCATCGGCGGTGTCCGAGCCAAACCATTGTCCAGTCCATGGACGACAGCCGAGGACAGGACAACCACCAAAGAAGTGACCAACATAAGCATTCCAACCTACAAACACAATAAATGGTACATTAATCATTAAGTGGGACCACAGGACTTTGAATACTTATAATAACATATTATACTATCTATCTACATAATAATACTAAAGGAGTGAATCAAAGGCTAATGCTAGCGTTACAAACATGGCCATCGTGACGTACTGGAGTTTGCCTTGGGCCCAAACCGAACTGCATTCAGTAGTTCATACACTAAATATCATTCGTGCTAAACTGTGTGCATGCATGAACTTACCAGTTTTATAGAAACGACACAA